>JAQGCH010002646.1:0-12194 GCA_034699485.1 Nanhermannia elegantula
GTTTATATTTAGATATTATTCGCATATTATATAAAATGCAGTCTTTTAAGTGTCAAAACATTAGCTTTTCTTTTATTTATTTTAATAATTAATTCATTTCAATAATTATTAATAAAATATTAATAAAATGTTTGACTATTTAAATGTGAAGAATGTGTTTGTTTTGATTGCAATTAATATAACAATTAGTGAATCATTGACTCTAAACAAGCATTTAATTGAAAACAAATCAAAACAATTACAAACATTTGATTTGACAACAAATGAGTTCTCAAACGATTCCAATGAATCGAATCGATGGAAACGTTCCGTAAATAATTCCGTTTCGACCTCAAGAGTGCTGACAAATGACTCGATGTTATCGTTTGTGACTTCATATGCGCTGAACGACAGTCACGAACAGCTGACAGTGCACTGGTCTGGAAAGGGCTCTCCTGTGATCGTATGTCTCGCGAAGAACAGACCCACCAGTGCTAATATGTCTTCAGCTGTGTATATATCTCACGATTACGGCAAGAATTTCGAGAAAATAACGTCATTTGTACTGAAGAACGGAACCAATGCTGTGATCAATACCTTCTATATATCGCAAGCAATTAATTCTCACTATATTTTTGTCGATGTTCTCAATGATTGCATTTTTGTGACAAAAGATTACGGAAAGAGCTTTCGGAGAATCGATTTAGGGTTTAGTCCGCAAACCATTTCTTTGCACTCGACTAACGTTGAGTTAGTCTTAAGCTCTTCTTCTCATGAGTTTGTATTCATTTATAATTCAATCCATTTTTGTAATTAGTCTTTGAATTACTTTTCAATGAGTTCTTAACTTTCGTTTATTTAGTAATGAATTGGAATCAAAGCTATGGTTATCACAAGATTTCGGTATTAATTGGAGACCAATTCAAGAAAGAGTAAAACAATTTTCATGGGCTGTGGAAGGAGTGGACACTGATTCCAATGTCAATACAATATTCGTTCAGAGACGAGAACCCAATGGTTTCACAACAATATTAAGTTCTAATGATTTTTTCAGTAATGAGTTAAATACAAAAAATTGGTTGAATAACGTCGAAGAGTTTGAAATTTCTGGCAAATACTTGTTCGCCACCAGAAGATTGAAACTGATTGGCAGTTGGTTTAGGCCTAAAGCTCATGACTCTTATCAGTTATGGGTTTCATATAAACGACAGGCCTTTGAAAGAGCAATATTTCCGCCCAACAGTTTGTCTCCGATCGACTACTATGTGGCGGATGCCTCACAAGAGGTGGTGATGGCCTGCATTACATTCAATGATTCGACAACTAGTTTGTATACTTCCGGAGAAAACGGAACTCTATTTTCTTTGTCATTAGAAAATATTTTATACTTTGCGCCGAACATAACGCGACACCCTTTCGGTCTCGACTGGAGGAGTGAAGAGCCTCTCGCAGACCTTCATAAAGTAGCCGGAATTCGAGGCATTTATATCGCTTCCAAATGGAAAGAACCGAAGAAATCGATTGCAGATCTAATTTCTGTAATTAGTTTTGATATGGGCTCGAAGTGGCAGAGAATCAGACCTCCATTTATAGACGCAGACGGGGCTCACATTGACTGCAATCTCTCAAATAACTGTTCATTGCATTTGTCACAAAAGTTCTCATCGCTTTACCCTCACCTTCGACTCCCGCCAATAGTGTCGCGTTCGTCA
The DNA here is from genome assembly GCA_034699485.1 of Nanhermannia elegantula. NCBI lineage: Eukaryota > Metazoa > Arthropoda > Arachnida > Sarcoptiformes > Nanhermanniidae > Nanhermannia > Nanhermannia elegantula. The sequence goes on from JAQGCH010002646.1 coordinate 1,692, forward strand.
GCAGTGGGACTCATAATGGCTTCTGGTGTTGTCGGCTCTTCTATCAAAGGGAAGCCAAATGTTTATCTGAGTATTGATGCGGGCATTACTTGGCGTCAAGTACTTAATGGCAATTATATATTCGCTTTCGGAGATTTTGGCGCTATTATTGTCGCGATTTCTTATTATTCAAAGAATGGGGCGACGAATGAACTCAAATATTCTATAGATGAAGGAGAGAACTGGTCTACCATTAAATTTAGTAAAGAAAGGATACGTATTTATGGCTTAATGACAGAACCAGGAGAAAAGACTACTGTTTTCACTCTATTTGGTTCTAAAGAAGAGGGAAAACATGAATGGACTTTAGTTCAGGTGAATCTGACCAAAGTTTTTAAATCGCAGTGCGCTTTGCCGGACGATTACAAGGAGTGGTCACCGCATGATCTCGACTCGGGTTGTCTTTTGGGAAGAAGAGAAGTGTTTCAGCGAAGAATTGCAAACCATAAATGTTTTAATGGACAGCAATACATAAGACCGGTGGCGACTCTCAACTGCCCGTGTCGTCACTCGGACTTTGAATGTGATGTCGGATTCATTCGTGATAAGAACGGCGCCAAATGTATTATTGACGACCGTTCAAGTGTTGAAGGCTTTGATCCGTTTTCAGTGCCCGAGTGGTGTAAAGTCGGAAAACTATTTAATAGAACACGAGGTTATCGTCGAATAAGTGGAGACACTTGTATTGGTGGCGAAGAAGACTGGTATTCACCTCAAGCGATTCCATGTCCTTTCAGTCCAAAACATGACGAACAGTTCCTACTCTTCGTCCAAAGACAATCCATTTCACGCTTATTACTGAATGAGGAGAAGCCCACAAAAGAGACTCTCGTTCCGCACTCGTATTTGATAAATGCAATCGCAGCTGATTTCGACCATAAACTAAATTGTCTTTATTGGTCAGATATTGGAATCGATAAAATAATGCGCTTATGTCTTGATGGCAGACAATCACAACCGGAAGTTTTAGTGGAAACTGGACTCGAATCAATCGAAGGAATTGCATTCAATCCAATTAATAATCATTTATATTTTGTAGACGGAGAACAAGCAAAGGTTGAGTTGATTCGCACTGATATCATATACGAGGGACGTATGAGAAGAACTATATTAGAAAGTCCTAACTTAGAAAAGCCTCGAGGAATAGCACTCAATCCAATCGCTGGCTATATATTTCTCACTGATTGGGGAAATACTAGACCAGCAATTATTAGGTGCGAACTCGACGGCGATAATGTCAAAGTATTGTTCAATGGGTCAGTGGTCTCGTGGCCTAACGGAATAGCAGTTGATTACTTATCGTCCAAAATATTTTGGGTCGACGCCAAACGTGATTACATCGCATCGTCTGATTTTGATGGCAAACAATTACATTATCTATTAGAGGGAAATTTAGCGCCACATCCCTTCGCTTTGGGAGTCTTTAAGAATTATATATATTTTGATGATTGGAATTTACAACAAATTGTTTTAATCAATAAGAATGACGGCTTAGACAGACGCGTCGTTTTGGCTGACGTGAGCAGTGCGATGGACTTGAAAGTGATTAGCGCTCAACTTCACGATAAGATGAATAGTTGTAGTGATAACAAAACTAATAATTGTTCGCATTTATGTGTTGCCAAACCTTTTAATGGTCACAAGTGTTTATGTCCGGACGGATTAATTGTTGAGAAGACAGCTGAAGGTCATGAGAAATGCGAGTGTAGGGCAGGAGAAGAACTCAATAAAAGCGGCGCCTGTAAGCCAAAAAAGCTGGGGTTCTCGTGCAGTCACGAAGAGTTCACGTGTGATAACGGACTCTGTATTCAGAAATTATGGAAATGTGACAGAGATGATGGTCAGACTATTTATATTTAGAGATTTTCTCCATTTTATTTGATTTATAAATACTTCTTTATTAACTTTTACAGATTGTGGCGACAGTTCAGATGAAAAGGACTGTAATGATCATCAGTGCAGTGATAATGAATTTCAATGTAAAAGATCTGCGAAATGTATTCCAAGTCACTGGAAATGTGATTTTGATTCTGATTGTACTGACGGTTCAGATGAAGATTTGTCTTTATGTTCATCAATATATCCGAAATGCAACTCAAGCACTCAATTTCAATGCAATAATCATCGATGTGTTGACCAAAAATATGTTTGCGATATGGAAGACAACTGTCGCGATGGGAGCGATGAATTCAACTGTTCAACAACAGCAACTTCATGTCGAACCGATGAATTCAAGTGTCAGAACGGAGATTGTGTTTTAGCCGTTTGGCGCTGTGACGGTCTGTTTTTCTTTTCTATTTTTAAATTGAATTATTTTATGCCATTTCTTATCAATAATAGGGGACAACGATTGCAGAGATAAAAGCGATGAAACAAATTGTACTAAAAATTCATGTAATTCATGGCAATTTCGTTGCAATGACTCGAAATGTATATTCAAGACGTGGGTTTGTGACGGAGAGCCCGATTGCAAGGATTTATCAGATGAAGAAAATTGTCCGAACACTGCATTACTCTCAACCACACCATTGCCTCCGATGACCACTACTTCCAAAATTATTGACTCTTGTCCTGCCGATTGGTTCAGATGTTCGAGTGGTAAATGTGTTCCACTTCAATGGCGATGCGATGCGATCGATGATTGTGAGGATAATTCGGATGAGTTGGGATGCATTACAGGCAATATGACTACAATCAAACCCATTGAAACACCAGTTGATGGTTGTGGTCATGACAGGTATCAATGCAAAAGTGGTCAATGCATTTGGGACTCATGGCTTTGCGACGCTTCACCAGATTGTGATAGTGGTGAAGACGAAGAAAATTGTCATTTTGGACCTAAAAAATGTTCAGATCAAGAGTTTGAATGTGTGCACACCTCTGGATGTGTTCCAATCAGCAAAGTCTGTAATGGAAAAGATAATTGTGGAGATAATAGCGATGAGTGGGGCTGTTATAACACGCCTATGGATATAATCAAACCTATTAAGTGTTTGGGCTTCACCTGTAAAAGTGGTGAATGTGTTGAAAGCTATAAACGATGCAATCGTAGACCCGATTGTTTCGATGCATCCGATGAAGAGAATTGTAACCAAACTTTTTATACCGTTAATGACTTGAGAGTTGATTATAAAAGCATTACTCCTTCAAGTTTTACTATTCTATGGGGAACGCCTTCAAGTCTAAGAAATTTTCAATATATGCCTTCATATTCACCACTAAACGGTAACGATTGGGTTAACAAAAGTTGGATTAAAGATGAAATCTATTCTTTCGATAAACTGGAGGCCGGAGTCACTTATAATGTGTCGGTTTATTGCAAACTAACAAATGAAAGCAAAGTTTACCCCCCATTACAGTTCATCACAATAACAACTGAATCAATCGGTAACTAAATTTGCGTTTAAATTAATTCCTATTCATTAATTATAATTTTAAAATATTGTCCAATTTTAGCACCAAATCCGCCGCGAAATATAACTGCTAAAGAAATTAATGCCAATAAGGTTATCGTCAATTGGTCTCCGCCATTGGTTTCTCACGGACTCATCAAAGGGTATCGAATATATTATTCGCCACCATTTCCACCATTAAAGAAAACTGTGAGCGCTTCAAAATCGAATATTTTGCAAATCGATCATTCATTTGAAGCGGGAGTTAAGTATACCTTTTGGGCAACGACTTTAACGACCAATCTTGAGAGTGAAAATTCTAATAATGCTTATCTTGTAATCGGATCCATCGCTACAATAAAAGACTTGAATTCTAAAAATATTACAAATTCAAGCGTTACTATTGTATGGCATTCAGAGCCCAAACGAAGGATTAATTGGTATATTGAATACAAATGTGATGATTATTTCAATGGGTTTGTTAATAACGTTACGAGTAATGAAACACAAGTCACAGTCAAAGGATTATCTCCTGGTGTTAATTATCAGTTTAGAATACTTCCCATTATTAACGGTTCCGTGTTTTTAAGTGGTATTGAAGACAACACAATATCAGTGGTGACTCTCGGAGAGACATTGCCTTCGGTTGAATTAAGAGAGAAATCAGTTGCGGGCACTTCCATAAGCTTGAGTTGGATTCAACCCAAATATTTGTCGTTTAAACAAATCGATTGGCGATTTGGAGTCTATTATGGTATCGCAGAAAATAAATTAAAACTCTATTCAGAAACAAAAGACACGAATATAACAATAAAAGGTTTATTATCGTGTGAATCGTATATAATTCAAGTTCGAGTGATATCCCCTTTCGGAACTGGCCCTTCAATTGATTCTACAGTAGTTGAGACCCAATACGACCCTATGGCTCAGCCCAAAAATTTGAAATATAGAGTTTCACCAAATGATAAAACAAAATATTTGCTTTCATGGAATTCTTCGTGTTATCACATGACCGGAAGTCTAATCGGTTATCTGATCCGTATTTATGATATCGCAAAAGATCATGAAGACTTGTTCCAATTGGCGCCACGTTATGATTCTGGCATTGAAATGAACTTAACTGTTCATTTTGGAGCCATTTATGACATAAAAGTCCGTACAGATCATCCAAACGCTCGATTCACTGAAACGGTTCGTTTAAAACCAATGTCTTTACCACAAGTCGTGAAGTTGGGTGGCGTTCAACAAATCAATGGTTCGCTTTATATAATTTGGAAAACTATTGAGAATTGGCCTCAAGAATTCCATAATCATAGGTTTTAATTGTTTTGATTAATTAATAAATTAGTTACTAAATTAAAATTGAATTAAAAATACATTTTTTTCTCTCAACAGTTTTCTATATAAAGTCCATATCAGTCAAACACCAAATGTGACAGAAGGAGTTGTAATTTCAGTGGAAAAGCCACCACTCAGTTATCAGGCAGAAAGGGGAAAGTTTTACTATATTGCAGTTTCATTATATGAAGAACACGGCTATTCAGGCCCTATATCGGACCCTATTATTATTGGCAATCCTTTAGCTTCTGGTATTTGACTAATTAAATGAATCTAATAATACACTTTATTTTTCATGTATTACTAATATTTGTTTATTGGGTTTCAGATTCAGTTGTTATTGAGAAGAAGAGTATAATTGGTGTGGTTTTGTTGATCAGTATTGTTCTGATTGGACTTGTTGTCGCGCTCTCTATATTTATGTTACGTCATAGACGTCTTCAAAGGAGCTTTTTATCGTTTGCGAGCAGTCATTATAATACTAGATCTGGTTCTGCGACGTTCTCAGCTAATGATGGACTCGGTATGTATCAAATCATTATTCGATTTGTAATTTAATCATATAATCATTGATTTCAATATGAGCTATCATTGGGCGCACTATAGCTTATCTTTGTCTGCATTGCTATCGTTGACTTACAGTATATTTGATTTTAAATATACATAACTAAAGACTTTGATAAGTCGTTTCCTAAGACTTAGTATTAGTGCAGCGCATGCTTTGCTCATTAAATTAATGCTAAACTATAATATTAATTGAAAGTTTCGATCCTTCATAAAAATTAATATTAAATTTTCATTAATAAATTTTTTTATTCTTTCACTCATAGAAGAAGATGAAGACCCAGTTTTCCATGGCTTTTCTGATGATGAGCCGCTTGTATTGGCGTAATTTCGCATTTATGAGCATTTTTGTGTGATATTAAGTTTATAAATAGATCTTTTTCACTATTTTTAATTATTGTTATTTCCAACTATAGACCCGAGACAATTAATCCATGTTTTAGCCACAGTTGTATTGTTTTTTATATTGTAAGAGTTCTCATCACATTTACAAACACACTATCGTTTCAAAAAATAAAAAGAGGCTAAAAATATGCATTAATTTACTCGGAAGTGGACTTCTGTTTATGCCTCGATATATCAAAATACTAGTCGGTTCTCTATAATTAGTGAATAAAATATTGTAAAACTAGTATAAAATATTTACATTATTATATTGTTTATAATTATTTACATTAAAATGTTTGAAATACGATTATTACATTGAAATACAACTTACTATTATTGTATATTAATTTTATTGTAAAAATAGACGATTATATTAGTATTTCTAATGTAAGAATAAATAAAATGCAAAAACTTAAATCTTTCAAATTTATCGGAATATTCTTTGCTGACGAACGCAATGATTCGTCTGATTTTCTACTAATTGGAGTCATTTGTGAAACAAAATGATTGACATTAGTGTTTGTGCCGTCGAATTGAACGCATTGCGAATAGAAATGCTGTCGTTCTTTACCGTTAGAATCAATTCCTCTGATACATACACTATATTTATTATTTTCATTGAGTTTATTTGCGACATATTCTCTGCTGTTATATTCAATCGTATCATTTATTAGAATATTATTTTCATTTCTTATCACAACTCTAAACGATGCGATATCGTCCACGCGATTCAGTATAAACCACACAACTCTCACAGAATTCTTTCTTTTTCGAGACCATTCAATTGCACGAATTTTTAAGTCACTTTTATCTATGAAATGATTAGAATATTTCTCGAGCTCATTATTTTTACAATTCAGTTGAGTGGGTTTGAGATCTGCTAAAGAGCTATTAACTAAATAAATAGGATCTTTGCAAAGTACCGGTGACCAGTGCTCATATGCCAATGAAGAACGGCCTTCAAGTTCTGATTTATGGGCATCGCTTGTTATCCAAGCTATTAATGGTAGTAAATGACAATCACAATAAAGAAGATTATCTGTTGATAGGAATAAAACAAGTTTTAAATAATGTTAACTTTAAACAAATTTTTTATACCATAAAAATATAGCTTTAGTCCTGATTTGATTTGTGGCACCAGTTTTTCATCAATAGTCATCAATCTATTGCTACTGAGATTCAAAAGTTTAATGTTTTGCATTTTGATGATCTCTGGCTCATAAATAGATGAAAGTTTATTTTCTGCGACTGATAAATAAGTTAAATTAGACATATTTTGACCAAATAATCCTTTCGCTAATTTTCTTAATTGATTCCCAGATAAGTCTAAATGTTTCAAATAAGTCAAATTTCCCAAAATATTCACTTGAATGTCATTAATTATGTTGTTTTTCAGTGAAAGCCATTCAAGTTTTTGGAGTCCGTCATCGAAGTGCTGTGTGATTATAGGCATTAAATTATAGGATAAGTCTAAATGTTTTAATTTGTAAGGAATCCAAGGAGAGTATGGAAAAGACTTCTCTTTAATAAGCGATATTGAGTTATGCGATAAATTTAAATATGCCATTGAGAGCAATGGTTCAAATAATCCATTTGTTCTATTGTTCAACTGATTTATCTGATTATGTGATAAGTCAAGAGTTTGCAAAGAAACTAAACCATTGAACACTTCTGGCGATAAATCACTTATATGATTGAAACTCATGTTAAGCCTTAATAATTGCAATAAACCATCAAATGCTGTATGACTGACATTTTGTATTTGATTGTGATCTAAGCGTAAATCGAATAAAATACGCAGATTTCCCAGCGCTCTAAAACCCAATTCAGTTATATTATTGCCGCTTAGGTTTAGGTATTGTATTGAAGTTAAGTGTTGAAGCGAATTGCGCGGCACTTCAGACAGTTTGTTACCACTTAATGACAATGTTTGAAGTGTTAAACAATTGGCAAAAGATGAGTCTTCCAGTGATGTTAAGTTGTTGTCATCTAAATAAATAGCGAGAATCGCATTAATCATTGGAAATATATTCGATCGAATCGATGAAATTTGATTTTTCTCTAAGTGTAAAACATTGAGAGCAACTGAAGTCGGAAACATTTTCTTAATTTGGTTATTATTAGCATAAATTGTTTTGACTGATACTAAGCTCGAAACTCCGCCATTACTTATATCAGTGATATTGTTGTGTGAAATATCGAGTTCAAGAAGTGTTGGTAATGTACCGAAAGATGAAAATCCAATTTTATTTAAGACATTGTTTTGCAGATAAAGGAATCGAATCGAAGCAAACTTTTCAAAAACATTTCCAGATATGTCTCGTATTTTATTATAACTTAAGTCCAAAGTATGTAATTCAAAGAAACGTTTTTGTGTAAAGTCTTTTCGAGAAAGTTCGGTTATTTGATTGTGACTTAAATTTAAAAATCTTAAACCAGTCATATTTGCGAATATATCGACTTTAGACAAATTACTGATTAAGTTATTATTGAAGTAAAATAAAGTGACATCACATGAATCGAAAGCGTTTCGTCGGATTTTCTCAATATTATTGAAAGACAGGTCCAATTCTGTTATGTTCGCTAACTCTTGAAAAGCTGCCGATTCTATCACAGATATATTATTATGGCTTAAATTAATAGCCACCTGAAACATTCGCTGGAAAGCTCCTTTCGATATGTTTGTGATTCTATTTTCACTCAGATCTAATTTGTCCAACCATTGCATGTCTTTAAACATTTCATTTTCAAGAGAATCCAATGCATTCGCTGACAAATCTATAGATTTGAGTCGAGTGCTCGACGCAAATGAATTTCTGGCCACTTGAGTGATCTCATTTCCGCGAGCGATGAAGTCTCGCAAGAATCTGACACCACGTAACATATATGTATCAATTTCTTTAAGCTTATTATAGGATAAGTTCAATACTCGCAACTGAGAACTTCTTGCAAACAGAGAACGCGGCAATTCTGTCAAATGATTGTGAGACAAGTTTAAAAATACTATTTGAGTCAAATCGTTGAAATCTGATTTTCCTATTTCTTTGAATAAGTTGTGCGATAAGTCTAAATATTTTAGTTTTTTAGCCGACCGAAAAAAGTTGCGCTCAATTTTAGTCAACTTATTATTATTGAGATGAAGTGTTTCCAAAGTAGTCAAACCATTCAATGTATTTGATTCTAATTTCTTAATTGAATTATTACTTAAATCAATTTCAATAATATTAACCAATTTATTGAATGCGTTATTTTTTACTTCAGTTATTTCCTTATTTCCTGAAATTACGAGTTTTGTTAAGTTCGTTAACTTATTGATAACACTTTCTGGAACTTTATTCAAATGATTGCCAATTAATGAAAACGAATGTAGTTTTGCTATCAGAGGATTCAACACATTATCGTCAATTATCGATAGGCTTGTGTTCACTATTTGTAAGTTATAAATAGTTTCAAATCGAAACAATGATCCAAATAAACGGGATATGTTTGAGTCACTTAAAGTCAGCGAATTGATTGGCATTTTTACATTCGACAAACCGAGTGATATCATCGCCAGATTTGCGTCAAAGCATTCAATATTAACTCCTTTATGATTACCGGCGAGGCATTTACAGGGATAGATGAAGAACTGGTTCGATGGACACATATATCGCTCATTACATCCGATCGTTGTCATCATAAGCGTTATTAACAAAATGCTAAACATTTTCTTCAGAATACTATAACTTAATAAGTATTCTAAAGACGATCGCAAATAATCAGATTCATAGAACTCGGAATGTTTTCGCTATGAATAAAAACGGTTTGATTGAGTGCTTCTCTTTGAGGCATTTGTTGTGCCATTTTCTCAAAATGTAATTAAAATCTTCACAAATTTAATCTAATTTCACAAACTTTCGAAATGGTCATAAAGTTCAAAACGTTATACAATTAAAGATTTAAAAAAGTGACCAAAAAACTCGCAATTATTGGTTTCATCGAATGCCATCTCAAGCCATTACTGACTATTCAAATGAACAATTCGTCCAAAATTAAAAATAAGTGTGCAGTAGAATTGAATTTGTTTAAAAGACTCATTGACCCAATTCTCAGATCAAGTTTCAGTTTGAGGTCAACTGCTTTTTCTTATATCCATTCAAAAGAGTCCACAACTCATAACATTTGTATAAAATTCAAAATAAAACACAAAAAACAATTTCATAACCAATTATAAAATACTAGGCTATTATTAAACCATAAACAATCAAAAAAAGTGTTGGTTGTGTCAAAACCACACTTAAAGTTAAAAATAATTTGAAAAAACCTTATTTTTCGCCAAACATTTAAATTTATTTCAAACAAATTGTGTTATACGAAAAGTATTAAAGTTTATTATGTATATAATCATTAACTTTATTGCTTTGACTCAAAAGATAATTAAATACTCAAAATTAGATTTTAAAGGTGTTGAGACATCGAAATGACATTATCTTCACGTTTATCTCTATTGTCATGCTTTAAGACAATAACACATACAATGAACTCAAATGAATTTAATGTCAAAAAATATCAAATGTTTGAAACTCTTATTCTTAATCTTAAATTGTTTTGAGTCATAGAATGGGATCCGCTTTTAGGGGCAGAAATAAAAGTTACGAAGTTATGAAAGTTCGGAACAGTTCGGAACAGTTCTGAATCTACAGTTTGTAAAAGTTTTGTATTAATACAAAAGTTAGATGAAAAGCGACCTCTAATGCATCTCTGCAGTGATTGCTTTCCAAAAGAACGTTATGTTATGTAATAC
>JAQGCH010002647.1:0-12190 GCA_034699485.1 Nanhermannia elegantula
GGAGGGAGGGAGGGAGACAGAGGACGGGAGAGGTGGATGCAGGAAATTAGAGAAAGAGTGAGGGATTAGGAGAAATTTGATGTGATCGATTTTTCATATTTTTAAAATATATTTCATTGTTGGAATTATCAATGTATGATTTTTGATATTCATGTATTATAGTTCATTTTTGGAATTAACATTGCACCATTTTTCATATTCGTAATATATATTTCACTGATCTAATAAATATTTTGTGGATACACAACTCAATAAATACAAGACCCACGAAACTAGTGATCATTTGATCTATTTTAATAATATTCAATACATTGAAATGTTTTAAAATATAATTTAGTAGACGTGCATCAAAATCAATGTAAATATAGGTTTTATATTTCAACTCTGAGAGTATGAGTTATAGACAAACACTGAGAAAATATTTTTGATTCATCGGTATTTTCTTTACTTACATCAGTTAAATGGTTTACTAAGAAGTAGGTTTTCCTCTTATTAGATCAGTTTAATATTCTTCAAAGTGGCGTAACCAGAAATTTTTTGCTGGGAGGACGGGCGGAGGGCTAGTCATAAAAAATTCGAAGATATTTATTTTTTAAAAATAAATTGCTACAGAATTTATCTTAAATTCAAGAAAATATCTGGGGGGCTAGAGCCACCTCAGCCTAATAGCTGGTTACGCCAGTGATTTTCGTAGACTTAGTAAATATTGATTAAGTCGATCACATTTTACTGAGTAAATAAAAAAGTTATAAAGTGCTGAATCTTTCATTAGAAATAATTTGATGTTCGTTTCCCACTAAAGTGAGATTCTTATTAATTTTGGAACTGTTATATAACTAATATCATGAGCACAACATTTACAAAGTAAAAAAGACTTAATAAGTTAATATAAAGTTGAAGAATGTAGTCATGAAGTTAATCAACTGAAAATAAATTCTTTTGTTGTGGCGTTGGGTTCAGTAATAAATAAGACGATTAATTAAACTTATAACAAACAATTGAGCAAAACTCTTAACTTATTTCTGCAAAGTCTTAATCAAAGTTTCTTTTCATGCCTGCAAGACCTCTAGTATCTGAAGTATTCGATCAGAAAAATAATAAATCAATTTAAGACTTTTTCTTTGAGCTCTTCTTAAAGCGTGAGAACACTCGCAAAAGTCTTTAATGTGAATTCAGACAAAAATTATTCCTTATTTCACAAAATAAGACTTTTTATATATTAAATATATTAGTGTAAGGAAGAGCCATAAAACATATATTGAAAGATTCAAATAGAAGATTAAGATTTATTTATTTATTAATTCTATTAAATAAATTTATTCTCAAATTCTATTCTTATAAGCTTTAAAGCAAAAATTGATTTTGAATTACCTGTAAGTTCATGTGTGGAAAGAATCGGCGCAATATATAAAGATTTCTCATATAATTATCAGACTTTTGTGTTTTATATTAAATCAGTTGGGAATTAAATTGAATTCAAATGATTTTGAGATTAAATATTTTGATGATTGCATTCATTAGTCTCTCGTTTTATAAGATAAATGGTTCTTCAGTAAAAAAAACTGTGCGCTCACACAAAACTCTTTTGCAGCTCATTTAGGGGTTGAATTTGTGTCAAATAATAATTTAGAATTTAGGTTTAATGTTGTAAACAAGCCTTTTTCAAAATTGTTTTTAAATAAAAACACGTCCGAATCTCGGGATCTATTTCTTCTTACAAATTCAGTTTAGATATCATATAAAACATGATATATAAGAAGATTAAATAATAATATCGAATCATTTATTTTATACTGAACAAGTGTTCAACTGCTGCTGATCTTTGTGCTGTATAGCAGGGGTTTTCAACCAGTGGTACGCGTACCAGTAGAAGGTATGGAAGGAGTTAACAAATGGTACGCTTACGAGTTAGGTTTTTGAGAAAATTGAAATTACAAAAATTTGATTTACAATTAATTATTTCACTATTTTCACAAGAAATGGAATTACTTTTTCAATATTTTAATTGCAAGGGTGAGAGTGACGCGATCGCTATGGCTCGTTCTCGGATCGAAGGGTGCGAGTTCGAACCTCAGGCGGGTGCCTTTTCTTCTGCTGTATGTTGGCCACATATTCAGTGTTTTTTAAACATCCCTATGGCCCGACGCGTTTGCCCACGCCGACACAGGTTCCACCTGTAACAATCTCACTGTTTAACATAAGCTTCGGTGAGATCTCCTCTCATTAGGGAGTTGACTGAAGAAAACGAAAACGTAAAACGTTTTAATTGCATTAACTTAAAGAAAATTCTTTTCAGTTATTATTGTAAAAATTCTATTAACTTGTAAGTCAAGTGTCAAAATGAAGTCAAATTTGAAAGATTATTAACATTTTTGATGAAAATGATCATATTTTAATGAATTTCACATTAAGTTTATAATAGAACAGTTAAAAAATTGAAATGTAGTGCACTATCGTTATTTTTCCACAAATAGGTGGTACGCAAAAGTAAATTCAGGGTTTTAATGGTACAAGATTTGAAAAAGGCTGAAAACCGCTACTGTACAGTACTGTAATTTACTGTACCAGTACAGGCATAGCTTCATTCCAATAAAGATCACACCGAATGCATTAAACTTTATTTATTCATTCAATTAATCCAATCTAAAGATAGAAATAGTTTGCTTTCTGAGACCTCATTGATTTTTAGGATTTTATATAATATCAAAGTTTAAAATTGGAATTCTAGAACCTTTAAATTATTCTCTAAATATAAAGATATTTTTATTAGTTCAAAATCCAATGCTTAAATAATCTTTAATACTAATGGCGTAGCTAGCATACGGGTCGAGGGGGCACAGGCTACCCCCCCCCCCAACTCAAATTAAAAGTAAATTAATCCAATAAAAAGCGTTATTGTATTGCATTTTTTTAGTTTGAATTTCAGGATAGTATTCAAATAAAGGCTTTTATGTTTCTACAAACTGTATAACAACACTACAATTCACTCAAGAAATACAATATCTTAAGAATTTTTGTGTTTTCCTATGTTTGTACCCCCCACTCAAAAATTTCTGGCCACGCTACTGTTTAATACAATATCCGTACTCTTGCTTTAGAAATATTAAAATTATTAAATAATGTTTAAGCAAAAAGCTGTTAGCAATGCTGTACTCAAGCAAAGAAAGTTTGGCTTTTTATTAAGAATAATTATTTTTCTTAATTCAATCAAATAAAATGTTTGTGGGTTTAAATATTTCACGAAAATTATTAGTCAATCAAAATAATTTTAATTTTAATGGCATTTATCATAACATGTATGTTATTTAGTATGTTTTATATATTTAAGTGTTAGTGTGTTTCACAGCACTTGTAACTTATTTATTATAAATAGTTGATATATATTAACAAATTATACATCAAACTAAAGCTAATAAATGAAATTTTATTATCGATTTAATCGAATTTCAACTAAATAGCTCGAATTAGACAGTCCAAAAATTTAAAAATTTAAAACTCGACTCGAATCTGGCATACACTGACCCGACTCGACCCTAACCCGTAATCAAAACCCGAACTAAACCCATTCAACCCTAAATTAAATAATTTGAGAATATAAATTCAATGATTTAATAATGCAATACATTATGAGAAGGTTAGCCAGACCCCTTCGCGTCAGGGGAGTGTAAATCTCAAAGATTTTCATATTCTAGTGATAGGGGTAAAACTCGTCGGATTTGATATACAATTTTTTGGCAGATCTGTAAATCTGGGTGGGGGTCCAGTTTTCCAACTTTCCAGGGGGTGTATACCCCAACACCCCCTGGAGAACCCTGATTATGAGGTATTTATAACATTAATTGGCTTACTGTTATATAAATAGTAACATAGATATGATAATTAATATATTTTTGCCATCAAATCATATATTATAAACGCGTGTTTGTGCTAAAGTTTTTATATTGATGTTTACGATAATTTGCACTGATATGAATCAATTATATTATTGATAAAAAATTTTCTTATTACAAGTATAGTAGTACGCCTTAAAGCATAAAACCGGCTTATACGGGTTGATAAAGGTTTTATCTACATTTAATATTAAAGCTGCAACTAGTTCGTATAGTTTATAAAATAAACATCTAGACCACTACTGATCCAGGTTTTATTCTAATACCACATATGAATACTATATTACTGTATATGTATATAAGGTAATAGAGTAAACCTGGATCAGTAGTGGTCTAGATGTTTATTTTATAAACTATACTTTTGCAACCCAAACCAACCCGAAAATTTCTTTTCTTGACCCAAACCAACCCAAACTGGAAAATATTCAATCAACCCAAACCGACCCAACGCAGAAGACTACTGTATAATCAATTTTAATAAATTTTTTTATTCGAAAATTACAAATCAAATAATTTATCTTAATTTAATGCGTTTGACAGGAGTGAGGCTTTAAACAGATGACAGGCGTTCAAAATATATTAGTTTAATTTATTCAAATTATAATTTCAGGATAAACTTTGTCTTTAAATTCTGACAGAAATACGAATGAAATGGGTTAGGGTTTGGGTTGACAAATGTCAAACCAATTGCAAAATTTTAATATCTACCCAAAACCAACCCAAACCATTTGAAATCTCTGCCCAAACCAACCCAAACCAATTGCATCTTTATTTAATGTTAAAACTCGACTCGACTCGTACGAGTTAGGGTTTCGAGGGCTCTATTGGACTGTCTAGTTCGAATTCAGGGCATAATATAATTTGTGTTGAAAACAAGTGTTCTTTAATAGAGAGTCTTTATGTCTTATGCATATCATAAACACAAATCGCCAAATAAGAACCAAATTAAATAAATACTAGGGAGTCATTGTGGCGCAGTGGATAAGGTGCCGGACTCATAATCGAAGGATCGTGGGTTCGAATACTGACCCCGCTCGTTTCTTTAATTGCAATATACCGGCCATATATTCATTGTTTTCGAGCAATCCCTAGGTCCGTAGCATTTTCCCACAGCCAACACAAGTAATACCTGTAAAAATCTCACTCTAACTCTGGAATAAAGGTGAGATCTCCTCCTATTTGGAAGTTGGCCGAAGAAAATGTTATGTTATAAATAAATACTTATAACGAGGGTTCGCCAAGGCGGGGGTGTCAAGGTCAAGTTAGAACGATAGCTATTAAGCAAGTCGTGCAACAAGAATTTAGGGTTTATACCAGTGATCCGCAGAGAGGGGGTATAGGGTACCATACCCCATGACATTTGCTAAAATCGTATACCCTCCCCCCTAGCAAACGAAAAAGTTAATATGGGCTTCTATGGGAGCACACTAGCACCACCTAGGGGTCAAAGGAAAATTTTTTGAACCCCTGTCATCGTCGAGTCAGCGGGTCACTGATTTATACGAATCTCTGACTTTCTTTGTGATAATTTTATTACTTAGTCAAAAGAGGTTAAAGAGAATGCTTTTTACTAATTACTCATCTCTTGGTAAAAATGATTTGTACAAAACATGAATTGAATGAGTTAGTTGTTTAATACACAAAACATCTAATAATATTTCATCAAATTAGGTCTTTCAACAACTTTGGGAACTGGTATTTATACAATACTGGCATTTGCAGCTCGAGAACATAGTGGACCTTCTATTGTATTGAGTTTTCTGATATCTTCAGTTGCCTCATGCCTCGGAGGTAAGAAATAATAAGCAAGTTGTAAGATATTCATACCATTACGTCAATGAAAACTATAGATATATTTCAGTAGAAATAGTTGATAGAGTATTAGCGTTGAGTCACTTTTCGAAAGCAGACAATCCTTTATTATATGAAATCGCTATATTATACCAATAACGCTCATCTTTTGCTCAGAATAATACTATAGAATAAGGAATAAATACAAATTACTTTTAGAAGAATTGCTAACTTTTTTGTCTTAGGAGTTATTAGTACTCAATCGCTTACAAGTTAGCAAAAAATTTCTTAATTAAAATTGCTTTCAGGTCTCTGTTATTCGGAGCTTTCAAGTAGATTTCCAAGCGGTGGCTCTGCTTATTGCTATATTTATGCTACTTTTGGTGAATTCAGCGCATTCTTGATCGCGTGGTCTCTTCTATTAGAATATCAGTTGGCTGTAGCGCTTGCAGCCAAGTCTTGGATTCAATATATTGATAGCCTATCAAATGGAACGATAATCAGTAGTTTAAGATTTGAGTCATCAATCGATCCGAATGGAAATGGATTTTTCGATTTTCCATCAGCTCTCGTCATACTAACAGTTGGAATATTGCTAACAAGAAATCTTAAAGTAAGGCACGAATATCATACATGGTATTTTCGTGAAAAATAAAAATGTTAGCTTCAAAACTAGTCCCACCCACACATTACTGAAACATCTTGTCATTTTAGACCTCATGCGTTTGCAATAATGTATTCATATTCATTTGTCTGCTCGTAATCGGAGGAATTGTTCTCATTTGTATGTTTGAAATTGATGCAGAAAACTGGACCGCAGGGCCCGGATTCTTCCCCAATGGAGTTGCCGGAGTACGTCTTTATCTATTAAACATTTCAAATCTAATTTCTCAATTGAATTACTTATACCGAGTAAATCATGAATTAGGAATCATCTCATTTTATGCTTTTGTGAACAACATTTAGTTAATTAATAAATACGCACGAATCGCATGTTGGCATAAGTAATACTAAACACATATAATCATATATCTCGCTTATTATATTTTGAATACAAATGCATAAATTTTTGTGTCATTTTATCCGATGATTATAGGATTACTGTTTCAATAAAGAGTGATCCAAATATATTAACATAAAGTTTAAATTATATAAAATGCATTAATTTATTAAATTCTTTAATAAGTTTATTTAATGTTAAGTTTTAAAATCTATGAATATATTAATAAATTATGAAATAGAGTATTCTGTAAAGTATAATACTCTTATCGTATTGACAAAAGTTTCATAAAACTTAAGAAAATAAAATTGTTTGAAAGTTAAGAGACAATAGATTTTTGTTTTAAATTTTGGAAAATTTTTATCCCACATTTTATTTAATCAGTTTTATTGGTTTTGTTGAATTCAAAAATTATTAAAATATACAGTCTCACCCAGTTATTGGCAACTCGTCTGTGCATCAGATATGAGTTGCAATATCCAGGTATTGCCAATATCCGTAGTTAATAAATTGGTATTATTGAAGGTGTCTTCCCTTTTTCTCAAATTTCTTTTGCCCGAAAGTCGTTTCCATGAATTTCAATAACTATATGTATTTCAATAGAACTTTCTTATCTATAAAATTATGTTCAATTGTTTACAGAATCATATGATGAACAAATGCTCATTATGTGAATGCGATAATAAAAATTTGCAACAAAAGCTTTAATGAAAATTCAAATGTCAATTACAGAATTGATCTTATTTTAAAAATGAGTTCTTGTTGAAGCGCAAGCCTGTGTCTCAAATTTTTGATCTTATCATCATCCATACAGTACTACAATATTAAACTTTTAACTTATCTTTTACCTGCACTCTATTCGTAACATATAAATTAAATATTTTTGATTCAATTGGAGTTTACATCCATTTCGATATTAAAGAATTGAATGGTGTAAGTAATACTGCTCTTAAAAAAATTACAGAGAATTTTTTTAACTTTGTTAGATATTTTCTGGTGCTTCGATTTGCTTCTTTGCATTTAATGGATACGACATAATCGGATCACTTTCAGCAGAGTGTGTAGAGCGCACTAAAATAGTTGCCGTTGGAATAAGTCTGACTTTTTTGCTTGGATTGGTTGCGTGTTTCACTATTTCTATATCAATCACATTATTAGTGCCTTTTTCATTACTCGATTCGAAAGCACCTCTGCTTGAGGCCAGTATTTACTGGAAAATATTTTTATAATCCGATTAAATTTTAAATTTCTCAATTGTATTAAAGCTATATTTTTGTCATAAAAATTTAGGCTTTTGTCACAAGACATTTAGAAGGAATGCAATACTTTGTAATCACCGGCGCAACGTGTGGATTAATATCGTCAGCGATCGCATCTTTATTAGCATTATCGCGCTTATTATTTTGTCTCTCTAATGACGGATTACTGTTCGCTTTTTTGTCCAAATATGATACTAATACTGGAGTTACAAAAAGCGCTACAATTTTAAGTTGCCTTATATGCGGATTTATTTCTATATTCTTTGAAACTTCTACTATAATGAGACTCATAGGAACAGGTGAACCACCATAATAAACATCTTCTTATAATATTCTTATTCTTTATTCTTTTTAATTTAAAAATATATTTATTTAAAACAAAATGATAGCATAAAAGATATTTAATTATTTGATAAAAATAAACGTTTTATTTCAGGAACAATATTATCTTATATGAGCGCTGCCTTATGTATACTGTTTTTACGGTGAGATATATTTTGTTGAATGGAAAAAGCATTGATTAAGTAATAAAATATTATTAATAACATTTTGATAGCTATTCAACGGTTGAAAGATTGCCATTCGAATCATGTGAACTCGTGTCAAGAGAGAGTACAATCACAGATTTGAGGTCACATTCTCACGACATGACACATTCCATAAGTGAATATTATCTCAACAAAAGACATAACCAGATCAATAAAAAGAAAACTGTAGAATACGGACAGTATGAAGAATATGGTGGAGATCGTGAAAATTGTTCAAATGATACATTTTGTGATAATACTCATCCATTACATGCCCGCAATCGACAAAAAACTGATCAAATTTCTTCGGCTAACAATTATGGTACATGTGCACCAACTCATACGATGTCCGTTGAATTTATAAACCAGTCCTTCATATCATCAATATCTGATTCTTCTTTCAAGACTAAACAAGAGCCAACAGCGCAGACCTCAACTTATGTCGCAGGTATCAGATATTAATCTCAAATAATCTCAAATTAAAGTAAATTTATTTCAATATTAGTAAAACTTTCTTCAATAAGTAATATTATATTTTTGAAAATATCATTTTTTTAAGTTCAATAAATACGATATCTTTATTATTGTAAAATGAGATGTTTAATAGTCTTAACTCTAATATATAGCTGAAAGCTTTTGTAGCAAAGTCTTTATAACTGATAGCTCTTTCTCAATTACCAATGAAAGGAAAGCTGTTTCTCACAATTTCTCTGAGTGTCATTAAATGAGGTATATTAGGCCTTTAATGATAAATAGGCGTAAATGAATTTAAATAGAATATAGGGAATATGCTGCTACACTTTAATAATGAAAAACAAATTCTTTTTGCAATTATTTGGTTGATTCAATTATTCATAGCATAGTCAAAAAGTCACACAAATCTAATTTTTAATAAATTTATAACTAATGATTCATAAGTTAAGATGCGCACAGTCTCAGGCAACTCCTGAACCTGAAGTTAAATGAAAATAAATTAAATTATTTGTAATCAAAAAATGGAATTTGTTCTGTAAAAGCTTTCCTGAAATAGTCTCAATTATTCCATTATTCAATATTAAAAGCATTAAAATCAATTTTTGGAGTTAAAATTTTCTCCTATAAAGACATAATACTTTTTTAATTAAATTATGTGACAGAATTGCAGAATTTAAAGATAATATTTAGGTAATATAGTAGATGATCCTCAGTGTGAATTTAAATATTATCATGAAAAGAGGTTCTTTAAAGTTAATCCAAATTTAGTATTTTGTACTTATTGTTTAAATTAGTTGTCACATTTATAGTTATTGCCTCATTAAAGAAGTTGTCGGGTATTTATATGATAGCACGAGAAAGCAAATGCAATATTTATAATTTTATTGTTACTGTATATATAGCGCTGTACGCTGTTTTAGTGATTTGTTTTTATGAACCCAAACTCAGGAATAACACTTTCAATGATGGGAGTAATGCTTTTAATGGGTATCATCACAATACACATACCGCGCCTGTTTTCATATGGAAACGAATGGTGGATGGAATTGTTGGCCTCAGCATTCTTTATCATTATATGTATTTGTATTGTGATGATTATTCGTAAACCACGACATTGTGCCTCTTCGCGCAACAGTATCCCATGCGTGCCATTACTACCCATTTGTGCCATTTGGATGGACATTCATCTCATTGTATGTTTGCCATACACTTCTTGGTTGGCTTTCGTAATTTGGTCCTTATTGGGTGAGCACAATCCTTAAGATCAATGTAAACGGAAAGAATTTGTGGAAATCTTTGCTTTACTCTTGCTATGCTATTATAGGTGTCTTTGTATATATGAGTTACGGTGTATGGAATAGCAAAGAGAGCTTACAAAGTGCTACTGATGGCGATGAAATCAATGAATTCGGTCTCACAGAAACGAGCGATGAGGGGGAAGAAGTCATTGCTTGCTTTGAAGAAATAAATGGCTCTTCCGTCTAATGGTTTACTAATACTTTTCAAAGTCAATGCTTATCAAAGCATTAATAATTACACTTTTATTGTTAACTTTACTTATAAGAGAATAATACAAACTCACATTTATAACTTTGAATAAATCACTATTTCATTAAAAAAGTTTTAGTACTAAACCCTAAATAAATATTTAAATTGGATGCAGAGAACACAACATACTGTTTGAGTTAGCAGAGTTTCATTCAAATCATACAAACTTCAAAACTTTTCATCACAGAAAAAGTTTTGTTTTGTTTCATTTTCTCAAAACTTGTATTATGTCTATAATTCTAACCATTCTAACCATTCTGACAAGATTAATATGAACTGTTGAGCAACAGTTCCCAGAGTGTGTCTATTGTGCTTTTATTGATCGGTTGACATTATCTCAAAAATGAATTTAAAAATAGTCGATAAATATTGCAATAAACAATTTGGATGTAGCATAAGATCATTTATTTGATAAATATTGAACTTAAGTATGAATATAATAAGCATATCTATAAATAATTAAATACTGAGAAAATGGTTTAATTTCAAAGCTTAACAAGAGTGATGTGACTTTTGTTCTCCAACCCTAAATGTAAACAGTGAATCGTTAAGAGCACTACTAATGATGCTTCAGGTTAGGAATAATAATGAGTAAAGTAATGAAATTCAAAATATTCACCAGCTATTCAATAAGATTAGTTTGAATAGTCTTTTCACGAGCCGAAAACCCTAATTCTATTGTATATTCAATTGTATATTCCATTATATTTCTAATATTGTATTGTGAAAATAATTTTACCTAAAAATATGTCTCAAATACCACATTCTTTATTCAGTCATAATTTAAATTATTGAACGGATGAAGTGCTTCCAATTTTATTCATTTCAAATTAGTTTCCTTATAGTTTCAAAAAGTTTCTCTAAATATTATTTGTAATTTAATTATAAACATTAAAAAATTTGCCTTTTGCTCAATTATTAAGTTTAAATGCTTTCGAAATACACTTTAGAAAATATAAATAGAAACTTGAGTTGATATGACATTTCAGTGTAATTCAATATTAATAAAGATTTCACTCAAAAGCATTAAATGAATTGAAGCTAAACTCTGTTCATTAGTAGCGTATCACAAACGTAAGCGTAACTCTTACGTGTTCGCTGTTATCTAACTCAATGTTAGAAATAGTAGCAGTAAAATAATGTCTATAATTTATAGAAAAGTTATTTTTTAATATAATATCAGTGTCATTAGTGATGAAAATCATTTCAAATTCTAACTTCACTGCCATCCCATTCCAATTGACATTTTAAAATTTACTGTCATTTACAGTATTATGAAAATGAAATTAAGATGCCCTCAAATTCTATATTTTAAAGTTTCACACAAAAGATTTGCTTAAAAATAATTCTCTAACTATTTTTAAACACTTTGACACAAAATCTAAACTTTTATTCCATTCAAACATGAATTCCGTGATTTTATTGAGCTCTGATTCCACTCACTTTTTGTGATTCCAAACCTATCTGATTGGCGTAAAATTTTCATCACTAGGCGTAATATCTTTTTCTGAGCTTAAATGAGTAATATTTTGTCAAAAATATATTTTCATTTTGTGACTTAATAATCAGAACCAAAATGAAGGATAATTTATTAATACCCATTGTTAGATTACGCATCACGTACATGATGTAGCTTTTTATGGAAAAAATATTATTGATCAGTGGTCTTGTATGAGATGCTGTCACGTTTTGTATTCAGTG
>JAQGCH010002648.1:0-12183 GCA_034699485.1 Nanhermannia elegantula
ATCTCGGATTTTTTCTGAGGGGAATTTCGTGATTTTTTAGGGGGGGTTTTTTGGCTGTAAATATGGGTTCCGGGGGGGCTAAATTTAAGCTCCTTTGCCCATTAACTTTGCTTGTTATGCTGAATCGAATGACACCACTCTCGACTTTCTGGCTCCCCCAGAAGACCCTCTTCCGACTCTACCCGTTTTTGACCATCTAACCTAACCTAACACTATACTATAAATTAGATACTATAACATTTTAATCATTATTTAGTGATCGGTAGATATCTGATTGCTGTAGAGTTTACTCAAAGTATATAAAATAGTTTTTCCTAAAAAGTCTCGACTCTGGTAATAACTTGTTTTAATTAAAATTTTAATGACAGAGTAGTGAACGTGTAAGAAACGTGATCGACAATAATGGATAAATACTAATGTCTCACATGATAATGATTAGGCTATTATTAACTTCATTTCAAAATTGAAGAATTAATTTGAAGAAAACATAATATAATGCAATATCTTATTGACATTTTGATAAATCGAATGCTGAGTTACATTGAATTAATTATTTTCAACTTTTATATGAAATAACTCTATAATTCCAGTTGAAGTTAATTTTAGTGTAAATTAAATTCCTGTTTTCATTTGATTTTTAATTATTAAAATAATTTTAAACTAATTTCAAAATTTTAGAATTGTATTATTTAATAATTTATTAAAATATTTCAAAATTTTAATCAGGAATTTTCAAAAAAAAGTTTTCTGAGTCAAAGTTAGATTTTTAATTACCTAACGCTTCAACAAAATATTAAAAAATCACAAATTTTTTCCTCAAAAATCTGAAGAAAATCTTCGCATGATGTCATTGATTCAAATTCTTGATTATTTTCCAAAATTAACTAACTTTGAATGTCACAAAAGAGATGAATATCAAAATGGTGTTCAACAAACATTTGGATTAAATATTTTACCAAAAGGAAACATAACATTTACGTGGGATTTAGCGGTAAAATATTTTACAAATTTTAATAAAAAATTATACACATAGTACGTACGCATTAAGGGTGAGGGGGGTCTACCAATTTCATAAAAATGCATACGGGTACGTAGGGATTATACAGCTGCGTACGCCTACAGGGAGGGGGAGGGGTCTGAAAATTGTCCAAAACTGCGTACGTACTATGTGTATCAACCCTTATATTGTAATTTTAAAAATTTAATTAAATTACTTTAAGACCAATGGATACATGAATTATTTATGTTCTCCCTATTATTTACTCATCAAAGAATTTGTGAGAAGAACTCAATTAGCGTAAGTACAATTGCTTAATACTAGTATACAGGATAGGATTGTAAATTATGTTTAATGAATTTAAATTTAGATTTATTTCATTTTTACACATATTAAAAGAAAAAATAATTAAAATGTTAAAAATGTTAAATTAATTATTAACGTAAATAACTTATATTTTAAGCGCAATTCCCATTTTTCTCGATTTGAACTATAAATCAAATAAATACGAGTTCGAAGGAATTCAATATGAATTGTCTCATCAGTTGGATTTACTTCGATCTAATGTAAGCTCAATTTTAGTAATAAAATATCTGTAAGATATATAATACAAGTCATTTTCAAAATAACTTTTTAATAGCAATTTTAAAAATATTAAAAGCTTAATACGTAAAAACTATAATCGGGAAACAATATGTGAATCACGAATTCTTTAAAATATGCGCAAAAGACCAAAATTTTGAGTTTAAAACTTCAAAGAAAACGTTCAGTAATTTAATATATATAAGCGGGCTTTCCGGGTTTAACGGGCGGGTCGGGCTCTTCGTGAGGGCTTTGAATTAGAGGTCTAAATCTCCAAAATTTTTAAAACCCGCACCCGCCCGTACCCGCAAAGCATGTAACCCGCAAAAACCCGCAAATTTCTAATAATTGTTTTCATTAATATCATACGAATCTTATAGAAATGGTTAAAAATGTTTAAAGATTTGCTCAGTTCAGGCTCAATAAATTCTATAGTATTCAAGTTTTCTATTCCCTTGAGTATTGTTCGCACACATTCCTAAAAGATTAAAATACCTCTTCTTTATTTATACTACTATAAAGGTTTAACACTAAATAAATATAGTTTTCCTAAAACTTTAAATTTGATTATTTTTCTGCGGATTAGAAAGGAAAAATTTTTCAAACCCGTACCCGCGAAGACAAAACCCGCGGGTGCAGATTTCTATTTTAGACCTCTACTTTTAATTTTGAGCAACCGGGCTTGGGCAGGTCGGGCTTTAAAAATTTTTCAAAATAGCATCTCTATTCAAATAATATACTAGTTTTATAAATAATCGATTTGTTTTTTAAACAGAAATTGGATTTATATTTACAAGATATTCAAGTGTCAGACATGATCGCATCATTTTCATCGATCACATCACGGATTCAAATCGAACCACTGATAGTAATATTGGGCGGAAAATATCCTTCAGAAAAGAAAAATTCATTATTTGCTTTAATGCAAATTTTTGACATTTATGTCAGTTCAAAATAAACTACAATTTTATTCTCTCTATTATCTAATATGTCTTTCTGCACGTTTCTGCAGTTTTGGATCCTTTTATTCATTTTTATATTTTTGGTGCCAATAGTTTTGTCGATCAAACAGATGAGTGATAAAGAAACAAATAGAAACAAATTATTTTTCGATTTATATGTCCAAGAAATTTGGTCTTTAATTGAAGCGATGTTTTTGCACTGTAATTATTTGAGTTTTGAGCATACATGCGCAATGTCCAGACCACAGTCGTAAGCAGTTATGGGGCCTGGGGACCCTAGCCAAAACCTAAGCATTTTCAGGTATTGAAGTATAGGTCTGTAGCAATTTTAAAAAATCTCAATCTTGGAATCATGTCTGCCCCCAACTAAAAATTTCTGGGTACGGTACTGGTCCAGACATTTGGGGAAGGTGACCTTTCACGATTTCTTAGAATTTCGAGGAGGATTTTCTCATCAGTTTTCTAAGACAATTCTCTTCCTAAAAGGCATTTCCCCGCCAAAAATTTTATTTTCGCGCTAATCTTTTTTAATTACTATTTTTTGAAGAAAAATTAAATTTCATAATAAAATTTACTTGAAAAATCGAAGGAATGACCAAAGTATACAATTTGTACAAACATTTAAAAAATCATAGTGGACCAAGCTGCGATTTTCGAGAATCTGAAAATCTCTGGGAGGGCCAGGGCCCATAGTAACCCCTACCTTGCGCATGTATGGTTTTGAGTCATTTTAAAGTACTGTTTTGAAAAGTTCTCATTTTTATTGATATTTGTTAGCATTGAAATTGGAGTATTTGATATCAAAGCAAAGAATTATTTATTACACTTTACTTTTGATGGCAGTGGTCATATTAAATGTATTTTCCACTTTAATCCTGTCGATGACAATAAGATCTCCTTATTCTGTAATCAATTCACTTGAAGAACTACTAAAAATAAATGATTTAAAGCCTTTCATTTATTTATCAGAATTAGATGTCAAGTTAATAGCGGTATAGTTTGTTCAATTTTTTAGTCATATAATGTACTTAGAAATGAAGTTTTAGGCGTTGCCGGTAAAATCCGAAAGAACCGCTGAGAGAGGAGTATCCGATTTCTGCTTGAACAGGAAAACACCGGAAATTTTGTATATGCATTACTTATGGATACGATTGCCAGGTCTCCCGGAATAGGAAAAATTTTGTAAAATACTATGCTTAGTCCCCCCCATTAATTTTACAAAATTTATTAAATATTTAAAAAAAGATCCTCTGGTCTCCCTTTTAATTTTTCATGACTCCCGGAATTTCTCCCGGATTTGACCTGGCCTAACCTGGCAACCGTACTTGTTGAAGTTTAGATGCCGATCATATAGCTAAAGAAGCATATCAAACAAATACAGGGCTAAACTTAATATCGAATTAATCAAAAAATATTGTTTTAATCAGACGTCGTAAACGGTACTTTGATGTAAGCCTGCATTTTTAACTGCTTTTCATCCAACTGGCATGCATTTTGAATTTAAATTATTATTATTTAAGATCATTTCCCCCAATCTCTTAAAATACTTGTATAAGAAATAAAAATTATAGAATTTTTATTATAATTACTTATTAGGATAACTAAATAACTAATTTCAGGCACTCTACAAAACCCTCCCTCATGACCCTCTCTCTTCTCGCGGTTTTCTGCTTTCAAGTGAAAATTAATTTATATCCACTCTTATCCTAATCCAAATCTAATCTTTTAGAAATTCGGCAGATCTGATGAGATGAGAGTTATGTCTTTGGTTAATAACACTGAAAATCACATAAAATTTGATTTTTCAGACCTTCTTTTGAAATTGACGCATATTAGAGACGCAATTACAGCAAAAAAATCTCATGTTTTCATTTCGATGAACGGATACGTGAGTGTTGTCCAAACTCTGCCCAATGGAGTTATTGACAAGAATATGCATATTGGAAGTGAACAGTACCTTAACCGTGGAATCGGATTAGTTTATAATAAGAGACTTAACAATTCAATTAAATCCCAATTCGATAGATTGCAAGTTTTTAATTCCTAAATAATTAGGGCTCGTGCAAAAATGACGTCCTCTGTCATGGGGAGAGGGGGTCAGCTAAAAGCGATAAAATCGGACGCGTATAGGGGGGGGGTTAAGGTAAATAAGACGCACATTATTTGTGCGGTAAATTAAAAAAACACGTGTTTTAAATTTGTAAATTTGTGTTGTTCACCTAGGGTGACCAAGCGCCCAGATTTGAGCTAGACTGTCCAGCAATTCAACTTCTTTACAAAAATATAATGCTTAGCCCCCCTTTACTTTTCCGAAAATATATTGTCAAAAAACATCATATATTTAGATTTTTTAAGTTGTCCCGATTTAGGTCTGGCAAGACTTGGTCACCCTATGTTCACCTCCACGATTTTCTATCTTAAACATTATACAGGATCGGTTCATACCACCCCCTATTCGTTATGTATGAAATTTATCTAATTTCATTAGCCGTGGGGGTGGTTTCTTGCAGATATGGATGTACTTATAGGGAGGTGATGAAAGTGGACAGAAAGGGGTGGGGGTATGAAAACATTCAGAAACTGTAGACGTCCTTTTTGTACGAGTACAAAGTTTTTCTTATTTATTGATTGTTCTATTTAATTGAATGTTACTGTATTCAGACTGCACGACACGCGCGAATTCGGACATTACGATAAGTGGAGTGTAAATACTGGACAAGCAGTCAATAAAATATTTAATAAACTAAATGAAGTGGTAGAAGTAGATTCTCCAAAATTGGCTCAAGTTTTCACTATAAACGATATGAAAATATCAGTGGGTCCTTTATTTATGGGGATCAGCCTATCGTTGTGCATGTTTTTGGTCGAAAAATTTATTCGTCGCAGAAGTATATCATCTATTTTGTTATCATATGGAAAAAAGTTTTCAAACTTTTCTATAATGACAAACATAATCAGCAAAATTATTTCATGGATTTACTGATAAATCAGCATTTAATTAATCACAAATTTATTGTCATCAAAGATCTGAGCTTTGATTAAATGTTATTTAACTTTTATTTTGCCAATTAATTTGTCATTTTTGCTTTCATATTCACATATTTTAGTGTCTTTTCTAAAACACTCTATTTCTATAATTGTTTGTCATTTCATTTTCATTGATTACGTTTTTAGATTTCAATTTCCCCTTAGGAGTAACGTTTTCTATTAAAGTTTTATATGTACAGTACAGGGTATTCATGTTGTAGATGTACTTTAATAATTAAAAATTATAAACATATCTTTCAAATTTAAAAATTATAAGAATTTGAGGCAAACAATGCAAAAAAAGACTAAGGATTTTGAATTTGAAATAGAATATGAAAAGCAGTTATCTCTCAAATAATTAGACTATAGTTCTGAACTCAAAATCATTGGTTTTCCCAAAAACAGCTTAAAGTATGAGACAATTATTGAGTTTTAAAAATATTATATTTGACTCAATTACTGAACTTATGTAATGGTTTTTTGCAGATTTGTTTATTATTATTATTTACTATTGAAGTTCAGACTCTTAATCAATTAATTGAGAAATAATTGAGAAAACCGATGATATGAGTTCACAACTTGAAGTGTGTTTTTCAAATCATTCATAGATTCAAACTTTGATTTTGACATTTGGGTTCAGAACTATAGTCTAATCATTTGAGAGGTAACTGTTTTTCATATTCTATATTAAATTCTTAGGCTTTTTTGCATTCTTTGCCTCATTTTGTCTGAATACAGAAATATATTGCACTCTTCATTGAAATTTATTGTTAATTTTAATAATTATTAACTAAATTCATATTTTAAGTTCTAAATCTCAATACTGATCCTTCAGTAAGACTCATATCCCATATATCCCTGTCTTGCTTGAGATCCTATGCTGAGCATATCTTTTGTGTAAATATTGTGCTATAATTGTAATTATAATTATTGTGATTCTGTGCGACAAATAAATGTCTTAATAATGTAATCCAATGTCTTTAGTTATTTATTGATATAAAAGTGTAAGCAAAACAATTGGCACTAATACTAAACCCACTCAACCTATTTGAAGTCTAGACTTTGTGTCAAACAAACAAATTAAATAATTATTAAAGCAATTCATACTCTCATTGGATTAAAAATACATTATTTGTATAAATATTTTTATTTTTTGAAATTCATTTATTAGAATCACCGTAACGTTCGACTACATTATGTTTAAGTATAGGTACAGTGTAACCCCTTTATAGTGAAAAGGTCGGGACCGACCACAGCCTTTACTATACCGGGATTTCACTATAACCGGTTTCACTATATAGGGGTTACACTGTATAAGTGTATAGTATGTTAGAATTCAAGTGTACAATAGTCACTCATTTCAAAGAAGGCATAAAAAGATTATGTGAATATTGAAATATATCAATACCGGTGCTAACAATTGCATAAAATCGCTATTTTTATTGCTTATTCAATGCTTCGATAATACTATGTCTATCTGGAAGTTTAACATTACTCCAAAGCACTCCGCCATCAATCAAGACATTTGATCCGGTCATGAAAGCAGAATCTTCTGATGCGAGAAAAGCGACTGCATTTGCAATATGTTCGGGTTTGCCATACATGTGAATTGGTGTCGCATCGGTAGTCGATTTTATAGCGCCCTCAATCATGGCGTCCGGCATTCCCATCGCTTTTTGGAAATTAGAGTGCACACCACCGACACTAAAAAATTTAGATCCAAAATTAATTTTTTCAAATATTAGATAAAAATTGACTTTTTGTATGAAAGAGATATGCAATTAATTGATTGAATAGTTTTCTAATTTTGTAAATTTAAATAATTAAATGCATATTATTTGTGTGTATAATGACTTATACTCTAATTGTACGAAATATGTCTTCGAGAGCTGTGAAGATATTTTAACCAATTTTCTAGTGTTTATAGAGTTTAGTATTTTAAAATACAATAGTATCTCGTTATAGTTGACCGGAAACTTGTTTTTAATATAAGAGGTTTTCACTAAAAAGAGGTATTTTTATATAAGTTCTATGTATTGTGCAAAAAATAGACCAAAATTTTTCAATCGCTATATTGAGGATTCACTATAAAGAGGTTTACTATAAAGAGGTTTACTATAAAGAGGTTTGTATTTTGGAATTTATGTAATATGAACAGAAAAATTTTAAAATGAGCCCAAATAAAGGCCATGAAAATGCCTGAATTTAATCATTTTAACTTAATTTAAATGAACAGAAATGCTGAATAAGTAAATTATATATATTTTTCAGTTATGAATGCAATAGAGTTATAGAATTTTTAAAATATAAAAACATTACTTGAGTCCATTCACGCGAATTCCTTTGGGTCCCAACTCAAGAGCCATGCATTGAGTGAACATATCTTTAAAATAATTTCAATTATTATTAGAATAGATATTATACGATTGCATGTTAAGTAATAAATAATGAATACCTAAAGCGCTTTTTGCCATACAATATGCAAATATTGGGCCCACCTTTAATGCATTAAATAAATGTTTTAAAAATTAATTTTTATTGTTTGATTAATGAAACATAAGAATTTTTAAACCAAATCCCATCCCATGACAGAAATTAATCCCCTATTCCTTCACAAACGTTATTTGCAATACTAGTCCCATCCCATGGGGGTTGGGAATAAGATTTCCAACACTGCAACCCCAATCAAATCCCACACATTTTTTGCAATCCTAATCCCATCCTATGAGGGTTGGGAATAAGATTTCCAAACTGCAACCCCAATCAAATCCCACATATTTTTTGCAATCCTAATCCCATCCCATGAGTTGGGAGTGAGATTTGTTTCTCTATTTCAAATAAAGTAAAATAATAAATTACAGGCTTAATTCCCCCAACGCTCGAAATATTAACAATTTTTCCGTTTGTTTTTTCCAAATATGGAATCGTTAAATGTGTCAAATATACGACTGCTCTCAAATCCAATTTCATGGTCTTCTCATAATTCTCCATAAAGTTTGGAACCATAATAGAAGTCAAAAATCCCGCGCCAGCATTGTTAACCAGCACATCAATTCTTCCAAATTGTTTGATAGTCGAGTCAACCAATCTCTTAACGTCTGCGTCGTTTGTTATGTCCGCTACAACTTCGAGTGTCTTTTTAATAATACATAAAAAATGAATTCAATGCTAAAACTCATTCAAAATCAATATGAAAAGTGAAACAAAACTTTGAAATATATTATTTTAAAGCCCTTTAACTTATAATAAGTTTTTTAGAGGATCTCTGACTTACTGTAAATTAAAACAAAACTAATTCTTTGGGACAAAAATACAGTGTAACCTCTCTTTATAGTGATTTCACTGTACGAAATATTATTGGTTTAATTATTACTAATAAAGTATTTCAAACCTTTAATCCTTTTGGCGAAACTGATTGACATAGTTTTGCAACTTTTTTCACATTTTCAGCATTACGTCCAGTTATCACTACATTAGCGCCTAATTTAGAAAATAGTATTGCAGTTCCTTCTCCTATACCAGAACTCGAACCCGTTATTATTACAACTTTTCCACTAAAATCCTTAGTGTAGGACATCTTTAACTTTACAAAAATTTGGTTTTTCAATCGCAATATTTTATATTTAACAAATAGTGTATATATTGTTCATATGGTTATATTTAGGCAATGAATGCCTTTATATATCAACAACTGATGTAATTTTGTTAACTGATAATGCAATCATACAATTATATTTGAAGGTTGTTTTATCCGGGTTTATATGCACTGTGCAGTAAATATTATGGCTGCACTTCGACTCACATAAAGATCACTCACTTAAAACATATCTCATATAAATATTGAACATAAAAAATGTTTTAATATCCCTAAAGTGTGTTTATTGCATTTTTTACATGCAATAAAATCTAACCATTGTTTAACTGTCTAATTGTTCCACAAAAGTTTCTTTTAAATTAAGTTCACATAAGTTAATGATCAGTTATATTTTTAAAAGTTTTAAACGTCAGGATTTATTTAATTTATTTTTATGAAATTTATTTTTATGTGAGTCGAAGTCAAACCCGTATTATTTCAAACGCAAATTCTATTCACTAGTCAGCGCAGCACTGTTTAAAATAGTAATGCTTACATTAGGTGCTCGTGCTAGGCTAGTAAGTGTTTAATTAGCATCAAGTCAGCTAATTTCACAATTTTTGGGGTTTTTAATAAAACTAAATAAATGCTATTCTATGCCTAAAATCATTAAAATTAAATAATATATGAATTTATTATAAAGTTATGTAAATTTGTTTAAATAAAAACCTTTGTTTCATAAAATACAATTTAATATGTGATATACATGACACTTGCCCGATCGTACTCATGCTCGAGCATGCCCGAGCTTCTTCAGGAAGACCAGTGGCTACTGAAAAATTAGTCTTTACTCCGCCGACACTTAAAAATTTTAATTTAAAAATTAATAATAAAAGTGATTGAATTATTTTTCAAAAAACTATTATGTGATTAAACATAAAATTAATTACTTGAGTCCATTGACACGAATTTCTTTGGATCCCAATTCAATAGCCATGCATTGGGTGAACATATCTTAAAAATAAGTTTAACTATAAATACAATTCATCTGATAGTTTGCTAATATATTATTCAATACCTAAAGCACTTTTTGCCGCACAGTATGGGAAAAATATTCCAAACTATATATTTGTGAAAATTATTTAAGTTTTTAGATTTTCGTCTTTGTATGAAATATCAAACAAATTACAGGTTTTATTCCTCCGACACTTGAAATATTAATAATTTTTCATTTAGTTTTCTCCAAATAAGGAATTGTTAAATGAGTCAAATACACGATTGCTCTCAAATCAATTTTCGTTACTTTCTCGTAATTTTCCATAACATTTGGATCCACAATACTTGTCAGCCAACCGGCACCCGCATTGTTGACCAGTACATCAATTTTACCGAATTGATTGACAGTGGACTCAACCAGTCTCTTAACATCTTCGTCTTTTGTTATGTCCGCTACCACTTCAAACGTCTATTATTTCATAACATATTATCAATTGATTTATAGTTTCAAATCGATTCTTATAATAAAACTTAACAAAAATAACTTAAACAAATAGAAGTACTACTAAAATAGTTTTACAAAACATTTTTCCTTATTATTATTTAATTAACTCTGTTTATCATATCAATGGATCATTTTTAACCTTCTAAATAAAGCGCGTATTATAATAAAATTTATTATACTTATTATAAGTATTATGAGTAGCTTAATAGACATTTTAGCAAAAATATATTTTGCTATATCTTTCTTATCACAAAAATATTTTATTATCAAAACTAATTATTTGCTTTATTAATGTGTCGTTTATACGAAACATTAATAATGATAAATGTTTTGTTAATAAGTGATTGAATGATTCTGTAATTAAAGTATATTTTCAGACATAATTATTTTGTTATTTTAAACGAGGAAAAGTATACAGTCTATGACTGTTTACAAAACACGATCTTTCTGTATTTTTGTCACTTTTTGGAACTAATTATAAATATGAAATTAGTATTTTGATATCTCTACCCATTCCCATATTAAAGCATTAGTATCGGTAATTTTCCGTCGGTAATTTGTCCACTGGACACAGACTTTTGTGGTCATTTTAGAGGTTTTCAGGGACGCTGATTATAAATATGAAATCAGTTTTTTGATAGCTCTTACCGTTTTAGCGCTAAAAATAATTTTAAAATGAGCTTGCATAAAAAAATCCTATAAAAACAGCACGAACTAGCTAGCAATAAATTAACATAGCTAGATAAATAAAAGCTAAATAAATAACATGGCTTTCACTGTTAATGAATAAAAGCTGAAATCAAAAACTACAGTAATTAACATAAAATGTTCCATAAATTCATTCTCGAAAAATTAAAAATGTATAACAAATAGATAATTATTAATATTAGATATCTGTAATCCTTTTGGTGAAACTGATTGACATTGTTTTGCAACTCTTTTCACATTTTCAGCATTACGTTCTGTTATCACTACATTAGCGTCTAATTTAGAAAATAGTATTGCAGTTCCTTCTCCTATACCAGAACTCGAACCCGTTATTATTACAACTTTCCCACTAAAATCTTTACTGTAAGACATCCTTAGCTTTATAAAAATGCAGTTTTTAATGGAAGAGTTTAAGTTTTAAATGCTGTATATATTGCTTATATTATGGCATTGAATGGATATACAGACAACTGAAGTTATTTGGTGAAAAGGGACCGCAATCATACAATTGAATGTGAAGGTTGTTTCTTATATATTAGATAAACAAAACCTATTGTAATTTTGTGAATTGAGAACGCAATCTTACAATTTATATTTGAAGGTTGTGTTAAACAAGTTCATATGCACTGCGTTTTATAAGTACATGATAACGACTATTTAAGCCAAGTCTATTCAATTTTTGAAGGCTGGGATTTACATAATAATTACTATGTTATTAGCTATTTATTCAATAAATATCTATATCCTCATTACGTTACTATATAAGTCAATTATTTCTTACACTTTTAACATATATACTTTAGTGTATAACACGTTTTTGAGACTTATAATA
>JAQGCH010002649.1:0-12183 GCA_034699485.1 Nanhermannia elegantula
TTACTTCTTGCGCCGTAAAGAGTCATCGCCAGAGCAGTTGACAGTGAAAATGGTGAGACCACTAGATTTCTCTCACCTGATGATAACATTTTTTGCAGACGTAGAGCAAACTCAAGAGATCCCGAATTGATTGAAGACATTTTCTGATTTTGATGATTCACAGACTCACAGATTTGAAGACAAAATCCTATATTTAACAAAAAGTGAATAAAACTCAATTGAAATAAGGGATTGTCTAATATTTTCACTGCTACACAACACTAATGCAATGAATGTTATGAACATTTACCAGTTAAGGCTAACAACAAGTGTACGTTTGTTAGCATTTTGTATTAATATAACTTATGAGTTATAACACCATAAAAACTGATGTAAAAGTTGTCACAGAAATAATCGAAAACAAATGCCAAGAATTAATTGTTTTATAACTTATTCGTGAATATTTATAGCTCAAGTTTATTACTATTATAAGTCCTTTTAGTTTATCAAAATTATATTTATTTTTAACTTTTTTATAGTTTTATAGATATTATAGTTTCGAATAACTGAAAAACTATATTTCGATAATTTATATTATAGACACTATTTTCTCAATATATTAATAAGAAATTATGAAATAACGGAAAAAGACTTTTAAGTTTTCATTTATATATGAATTCACTAAAAATCTATGATCAATAAAAAAAATACTGAGAAACACATTTGAGGGAAAAAACACTTTCACTGAACATGATTTGTTTCATTTATTTGTTGATTGGGTGCGTCTCTCGTTTCAATGGTTTGAATTGGTTTAACGTCAAACTTAACCATTTTTGTGATTATGGCATTCAATAGTTTATCTTTGAAAAGAGTCGGCAAATAGTAAAGTATAAAAAAGAAAACACGAAAAACAAATGAAGCGCTTATAATATGAAGTCTTGGATCGACGGCGAGAACGCTTTCTTCGAAATCATTAATTAGTGTTGACTTTTGAAAGGAAGTCGGGCTCGTTATACCGCTATTTTTTAATACGCTTTTATGATAATCAGTAAAATAATTGCCATAAAGTTTTCGTTTGTTGTCATCCATTGAACGCCACATTTCACTAATATTTGATTCATGACTACTCATAATATTCGTGAGACGCGCATAATCTCCGGGCTTCACAACAATTACTTTAACATCAAATTTAGATAACTCTATGCGGAGTGCATCAGAAAATCCTTCGATTCCGAATTTTGTGGCGCAATAAACACCAATACCAGGATAAGCGCAGTTGCCATTCACTGAACTCACATTTATAATTCTTCCTATTTTTTAATAGAAAAAGTTTTATATAACTGTTAGATTTGCATAAAAGATGAAATCATTTCAAAGCCCTTTCAAATATCTTTCATATTGAAGTCAAGGCTTTATGTGTTATGTAAAAAGTATAGAAAATTATATATAATATATCTGTATCTTTGTGAGGCTTACTATTATGAAACCGACTGTTCCTAGATTTTGATTTGTTACTAAACAATAGTTGGAACAAATAATTGTTATGAAAGTTTGCTATTTGTCTGTTCTATTTATTATACAATTATATCTATTCTAAAAATCTGTTATACCATACATACAGTAGTTGTGATATAATAAATATTAAATATTCTTTACGAATACACTCTAACCCGTTTATAACGAACACGTTCGGACGACCTGACCTGTTCGTTATAAACGGGTTAGAGTGTATGCTTTTAGTCGGAAACATTGTGCAAATTGTTGTATTTTAATAATTTATTATTTTGTACTATTTTTATGATAAAATTTTAATCAAATGTATGATAATTTGAAAAAGATATCAAATCATTCAAATCAGATTCAAATGAAATAAGTGTTGAAGAAAATGATGCAGCGCTTTAATATATATTTCAAAGAATTAAATGCCTTTTGATTTGATGACAAACGGCAAAAAACTTTTAGTAACACGTATTGTTGCCAACAAATTAATATTAATCTGCGATTGGATTTGATTCCAACTTAACCAATCGAACTCTTCCATCACACAAACGCCTGCATTATTTTTTATAAATATATATATATTAACTTTTTCATCATTGGTTTCATAAAATATTAAAGTTTTGCTTCCACTTCCTTGGAATTGAAGCGGAATTAGAAAAATAGGGATGGAATGGAATGAAACTCGTTTTATAAAAATGGAATTGAAGTAGAAATGAGGAAAAATGAATTTCAATTGAAAAATGAGCCTAAGTAGAGGGAAGCTTGCCGTTGTCTTCTCTGTTATCAAGTATGGCCGACTCATTGCTTAAACTCATTCAAAGCTCTATTCACGTGAATATTAAACTCTAAATATCTGACATATAATACGTTCTTTAAATTTACAATTAATAAATATTCCTTTATAAGTAAGTTGAGTGCCACGTAATGATAAACCTAACCTTACAATAAAAGTTGGGTCGCGAAGCGACCCAACGTATTATTAGTTAGGTTACGGTTTATCATTTTCGTGGACAGTGGCGGTGGCCGACAAGGGGAAAGCTATAGCTCTTGTTTGATAAACTAAGACGTATTACATGTTTATAAAATAGAAGACAAGTGAATATACAGTGCATCCAAAAAGTATATTGACAACGACCTCTATCTTAAGAAAACTTAAGAGGTCTTCACGGAAATTAGACTATTTGTTAATGAGTTTATTTATAAAGTTACTGACAAGCATATTTACAATTACCCAAAGTTTATATTTAATTAAATTGATTTAAAGAAAATAGATAAAATTATTACCAATCATATTATTAATGAACATAATTATTGTAAAAATTTTCTTTAAATAAATTTAAATATGTTTGCCTGTAACTTTGTATATGAATAAACCTTATTTGTTGAATAATTAAAAGCCTTATTTCCGTGAAGACCTCTTAAGATTTGTGGAAGATAGGGGTTGTTGTCCATATACTTTTTGGATGCACTGTAAGTGAATAGAGCTTTGAATGAGTTTAAGTAATGAGTCGGCCATACTTGACAACAGAGAAGGCAACCACAAGCTGAGGGATACTTAGGCTATACCTCTCTCAAGTACTGAATCGCATATTCACTCCCATATAATGAAAACGTGTGCAAAACCACTCGCATAGCAATGCACTCAATACGTCATCACTCAAGTTGTGTACAAATATCAATATTTCGTCACTTTTTATTCGCTCTTTATTTGAAACACATTTTGAAATCTGTTTTCATTAATGTTTTCAATATTTGTTTGTAATTTATATAACAATTAATCTCTTTTAAAAAGTAAGTGATTATCAAATCAATTATTAATTAAATAATTATTTACATAAAAGTAATTCAAATCTATTTAATGTATTTTTGTTTAATATAAACAGAATTTCAATAAAATGTATTACAAATGAGAATCAGCACAAAAACCACAATTAAATGAATTCTCAATTTTTAATTGAGATAAAGAGTGAATAAAATCGCAAATTAAAGTGCCTTAAAGTGAAATCAAATTGAGAATACAGTGAAAAACAGTTAAAAACTGCCATAAAGTTAAAGGTTATGGAATCCATCGTTAGAGACAAGAAGTTGTTCTCTGAACTCAAAGTAGAAGTTAAGAGATTGTCGAGAAATGTGATCGAGAAATACGACAAACATTTCTATAATAAATACTTTCCACTAATGAAAGCTCAAAATGCTTTCAACCAATACTCAACACTTATAGAAAGCAATGGAATGCGTTTGTGTGAGACCTGCTCTCCATTGAGATCATCGCAAATGTATTCCATTTGCAGAAATAATAGTTCGACAAAAGAGGAACACTTGAGCTCTTTAATGAATAGCAGTGAATACTTACTTAATCTCAATCTTGTGAGCGTTCAAAAGTATAAAAGAATTTCTTTACAACAACTCAACAATTGCTTTAATGTCAGAAATATCAGCAGAACTGGAAAAGTGTACAGAAACCAAAACCAGAATATTGTGATTAATGGACACCAACTCATGGACAATATCTGCCCGCCTTTTAAGGTATTTGTTATTTAACATTAGTTTTTATTACAGTTAAATACTATACTGGACAACAATTTTTAACATAACATTTGGTCCCAAAAAGTCTACTACTTATGGTTCAAAAGTTTTTTCTCTAAATCATAGTCTGTGTTACACTTATATTAACAAAAAGTATTGTTTAATGAATTTTTTTTGTTTTTAAACTAAAATTCGAAACTAGTTTTGGAAACTTTTTTAAGGCTTAATACGAGTTAAATCTCAAATATATACTAAAATGTAGTTCATTTGTAATTACACTTTGAATGTCATGCTATGTATTTATAAATCAAGAGAATAGGTTTGAGTTCAGTCAACACTATTGAACAGAATTTACATTAAGTTCTTTTCGCACATAAGTTATAAAAAATTTAATTTTAAAAAGAAATACAATAGTTATTTAACTATTTTCAGCCGAAGAAGAAGAAGAAGAAGACATTGAAGCGCAAGAAAAAGAATATCAATTTGACTTCAGATGAGATTAAACAGAAATACAAATTAATTGATAAACAGAGAAATTGTTATCAAAATGAATGGATTCAAAGATATATGAAATGTTTGACTGCATTTCCATTGGTCTCACCGATGGGTCAAAGAGTCTATAAATCACTTAATAATGAAACGCTAGACTCCAATCAAATCGAATCAATTGTCCAAAAGAATGAGTCTTTCTGTTCGACTCTATTTCGAGATCCAATCTCTGGTGAGACCCAAGAGTTTAATCAATGGAATTCTCATGACATTGAAGAGAAGGCATTTCTCACAGATTTCTCCAATAATCGGTGCTTTAATTCTCACGAATATTCATTCAATAAAAGACAACGTTTGGAGAAACGAAAGAGAAACAAAACAGGACTTAATTGGGAGTCAAGACTAGTGTCACTCAATTGTGATTTGAATCTAACAATTGGTTTCAATAAAACACACTTTTGTCCCATTTGTGAGCTTAAGATTGAAGACAATCATAGCTGTGATTTAGAAAATAGAGTCAAATCCGGTTCCATTGCATTGAATCTCAATCCAAAAGGTAGTTATTTGAATATAATTAGTATTTTTTTTAGTTTTGAAAAATTATGAGATAAAGCGTGAAGTTTGGACACAATTTTAATAATAACTTAAATAGAAATACGTTTTAAATAATATAAATCCGATACAAATGAAAGTCTTTATTAATTATTACCCTAATTTCCCCCGTATAAGTCGCGACTTATCTGAAGAAAAAAGTTAAAATTTTTTAAAAATAATGACTGCGACTAATACGAAGGGTTATTTTCAGTCCGGTTATTGGGGTTATTTATAAAATTAGGGTTATTTTCAGTGGTGCGACTTATACGGGAGAAATTAGGGTATTTAAGGCTTAAGAGCCTGATATGCACTATAAGTTAATACTGTAGTAATATTAATAGGCTCTGCTTATATAGAGTTTGGGTTAGAGTTAGTCAGGTTTGGGTTAGTTCTGAAGGTTAGGACTTATTATAAATTGTGATTCAGAGCTTGCCAAGTGCTTGTGCTGAGTAGAGTAGCCAATGGATACCACTTTTCACTAGTGTTGTAAAAAATACATCAAAATATATAACACTATACATACATTCATACAACACATTATATATTTTGATGTATTTTTTACAACACTAGTGAAAAGTGGTATCTGTACTCAGCACAAGCTCTTGGCAAAGCTCTGTTGTGATTAGTTTTTAGAACTTATAACTTATTTAATATTAATTAATAGAACTTAAGGTCTATTCTCTCATAAAATTGAATTTCGATTTAGTAAAAAATTATGAATTTTTCTTTCATTTTAGTCAAAAATCTTTTCGTGAAAATTGAAAAAATGGATTTGGAAAGCATCAGAAAAATTGTTAAAATGAATTCAGACCAAGAAATTGACCGTAAAGTACACATTGATATCGATAATGAAGGCAAGAATAGAGTTCTTGAAATAGATTTGGACGCTATTTCACAATCGGCCTAACATTTCATAATTTGCTTTTGTATTTTAATTTTTGATATAATTTTCAGATCTTTTATGATATTTGAATACTTTTTCCATTACTTCTATAATAAGTCCTGACTTCTAAGCTCTTATTTTTAATTTGTTTAACATTTAATTCAACAAAACTTTGATAATAAAAACAAATTGAACTCATTTATGAAAGTATTGCATAAAAATCACATTTGTTTAAGTCATTGCTTTTGTATAATTGATATAATTTTGTATATAATTGTAATCAAACACTTTTAAAAACAAGGTTTTGTTTCAAAAGGAAGTGATGTTTGAAAATAGCTTTTAAAAGAATTGATATTTAACTTAATGAACAATTAAAAAAATTGAGTTAAATATACACTAAAAATGTGATATCATTTGACTGTTTCCATAATAGAGTATTGAAACTACAGATTTATTTTAGAATTCACTATAAAGTGAATGAATGAATATAAACTTCATATACTTTTGCTGCAAAGTTAAAGCAGATTTGAACTTACAATTTATCCCATAGTCAAAGCTGTACATACAGTATAGAGTAAATAAATTGTAAATCGCAATACATAATAAAATATATAAAAAATCTCAAATAAATGTATGATTTTTAACCAAAAGCTTATAAATTAGCTGTTAATAAATTAAACACATTTTCAAACTTCTACTTTACTCTTGGAATTAGTGAAGGAAAAGTTGGCAAATTTCAAACCCATAGCCACCCAAACCTAACGAGTTTTGAAAAAAATGAAACCCATGCCCATCCAAACCCAACGTGTTTTTAAAAAATCAAATCCACACTCAACAAAAACCCAAACCCATACCCAAGATTTTCCAAACCCATGATAAGGTAATTATGAGTGTTTTTATCTCTACGATAATATATAGTTACTTCAGAAAACTATTTAAAATAAAGCACAAACAACTACATTATTGAATGAGACATATCATTTCAAACCTTTACCCATCAACCTCTAAACCCATACCCACCAAACCCAACCCATGCCCAAACTCATACCCAAGAATCTTGGGTTTGAGTTTCAACTTTCCTTCACTACTCGAAATTCATACTATGATATGCTTTAATCCTACCCTTGAATAAAATGACTGTGAATTAGACAGAACTTTAAAAAATAAAGGAAATGCATGACTATTAAAGTTAAATTGTATTATTTTAATAAAACTTTTGACGGATATATATTATATATTAATTTGAATTTTTTTAATATTTCAAACTAATACAGAGACAAATTACATGTGCATTCATTTGTAAGTGGATTCTGTTTTAAAATTAAAGGAAATGTATTTTAAAAATTATATTTATTAAAGTGTATTCAAAAAATTGAGTCAAAAAAGATTCCGTTAAACTTAAAAAAATGAAACACTTTTATGTAGTTATTGTGGTCTTTTTGATAGCTTTTTCCAAAGTGAGTATCATTTTATATTTTTAAAGATTATTTGTGTAAAAATGTTCTCAAGTATTAAAAAGTTTTGATAAGATATTGAATGAATTGAATTAACCTTAAATATTAGATATATATTTGCGAAGCAGTGTCTGAGGAAATTTCACGTTATAAAAAGCGACCACCCATAGGATCTTGTCGTTCTCACATGGATTGTGGTGTAGTAGAGCGGTGTCATTTGACTGAATGCAGTGGAATAGGTCGTTGCATACGAATTAATCCAATTAGGATCAAGACTTGGCTTTCAGCTCAAAATGTTTAATTAATTTTATAAAAAAAGTAATTTTTAATGCAATCTTTTTCTTATATTTGAGTGAAATATTTGGATGTAATTTAATAATAATAATAAACTAATAATATTTAACACTAAATTTAATATTAATTTATTTATGATAAATAAAACACTTTATTAATATTACTAATTATTGTGGTATAATAGCCTGCACTATAGGACACTGTACAGTAGAGATGAGAACGAGATCTCGTCTCGCGAAAAATCTCGCCAAATCTCGTCTCGTCTTCAGATTGTCGTCAAAATTTTCTCATAGATAGAGGACATGGACATAAAATATAGGCCAACAAAATTTTGGCATTATATTATTAGGGGGTCATATAAAAAATTTAAATTGCAAAACAATCAAAAATTCATGTCTCCTAAGCGGTTAAAGATAGCAATAAAATTCCTTCAAAATATTAAAGTAATCGATGTACTATTAGAATAATAGGACGCTAAAAACAATATTCCATTACATCATAATTTTTTCATGTGTCGAATTATTCAAAAAATTATTTCTATTCATTGCCCCGCATTGCCGCGGCAAATTTTTATGTCATGTTATAGAGCACTTTATGTACTATGTAAATTGATTTTAATTTTCCGTGGCAATTCGGGACAACCCCGAGATAATCGAGTTTGAAAATTCATACTAAATATTTAGGTCTAAAAAATTTCAAGCCATTCGCACTAAAATTTCAAAAAATTAGCTGTGCTTGATCACTAATAAGAATATGAAAGAATTTTTCATTATCACTTATATATTTCGATTTATTAATTTTTAAATTTCGAATTTTAGACCAAAATAATTAGTTTAAAAATTTATAACTCGTAAACTACAATGTATTGTGAAATAATTCTTTCGTCTTATTACTCAGCCTTAACTGTAGAATATTTATAAAAATTTTGGTGGGCGTGGCTCAAATATTTCAAAGGGGTGTGGTATATTCTTAACCTTGTATGACCTTGAGTTAAAGGTATGCAACAGGGCTTAATTTATAATTAATAATAGTGAAGGTTCCACCATTCTAGTACCTCCCGTTTTCGAGATATGAATTTTTAAATTATTTATTTAGATGAAAAATTCGATATTTGAAAATTCATAACTCCGGATCTATATGTTATAATGAAAAAAATTTTCATATTTATGTTATATATCATGTATAGAATTTTTTAGGTTCTATTATTTCAAAACATTGTCTTAAAATGGTCATTTTGACACTACAATATTATAACTTTTGAAGTTAAGGGTATTCTAGTACTGTTATCTTACATCATCCTTTGCACTAAATTAAGGATTGTCTTCAATATAAGATTTGACGCTTGTTTGAGTGGCTGTACAGCAGAGATGGCCAAAGTAGAAGCTCGAGGAGGAGGGGGGGGGGGGGTACTATTTTTAAAAAATTTACCTTGGTTCCCCTTTGAGTTTTTTAAAGATATTTAAAAATAATTTTACCTTGGACCCCCCTTCCAAGGTAAAATTCCAAAATTCCATGCGGGGTGTGGGTCTACAAATCAAGGGGGGACCAAGACAAAATTTAGGACCTTAGGGGGTTTACGCCTGCCCCACACCCACCCCTTGACCATCTCTGCTGTACAGTACATAATACTGCAAAATAATGTATAACAGTTCAAAAACAAAGTTACACTCAATTTATAACCAATGCCCTCAATGCAGTAATAGGATGTATCTGACAATATTGAGTAACTGTTCGAGAGTTCTAAATAATAGCTAACAAAGAAAATAAAAGTTTAACAATCACTAAAAGTGACTAAAAGCACATCAAAAGAACTATAAATGCGTATAAATTAAGAATTGAATGTATTTATTATAAATCAGGTTTATTTCAGTCTTCATTTCTTAGAACTTAAACTTAAATCATTTGAGTTTAAGTTTTCATGAACTTTAGTTTAGATTTAAGTTTGAGTTCAAGTTTTTTAAAGAATAAACTATTGATTTGAGTCTATGTTTAAGTTTAGATAAACGTAAACTCAAACAGAAAGTAATTTTAAAATGAAATGTTTGAGTTGACCCAAAAAGCAGTTCTCTATAAAGCGTAACACTATATGTGTGTAAAACAATATCTGACCTTTAGTTTGATTGGAAACAAACAATTGACTCATTTATGATATAATTTAAATTAATATCTGATATAAAATAGAATTAAAGCCAAAGAAATGCCTAATTATGAAGTGAAAGCCATTCTGG
Source organism: Nanhermannia elegantula (assembly GCA_034699485.1). NCBI lineage: Eukaryota > Metazoa > Arthropoda > Arachnida > Sarcoptiformes > Nanhermanniidae > Nanhermannia > Nanhermannia elegantula. The sequence continues at coordinate 9,948 of JAQGCH010002649.1, forward strand.
ACTCGAGAAAAAAAGGAAAGATAACTGAATATCTGGTTGAGTGGTCGCCCACTTGGGAACCGGTCGATGATCTCAATTGTCATCAACTGATCAGTAAGTTTGAGGCCAAGAGTCAGAAGAAACGCAATAAAGCGGTGGATCATAAGGAAGATGAACCACGAGATGTGTTGGCACAGACACAGACTCTCACCAGAAGTGCCCGAAAAGCGGCCAAAACTGGTGAACGCAAGAGAAGGGCTTCTGAAAAGACACCCAAAAAAGCAAACACTGGTATCAAACGCTCGAATAGTCGCTAAACTTGTCGTCAATTTCATTAATAATACCATTAATTCTATTAATACTTGTTTTTCTATATTTTTGTTAATTTGTCTTTTTTTCTAAATTTTGTTTCAAATCATGTTTTTGTTTCATTTAATTTTGTTATACATTTAACGGTTTATTCCCTTTAATGTTCTTCTGGTGTAAAATATTATTTAATAGAAAAATAATTAGTTATATTGTAATTCAGATTCAATTTATAGTTTAATTAGTCTTTCATTTAAAACATTTCTAAAATATTCTCTTAATATATGTATAACTCATCTGTATATCTATTGATTGAATCTATTCATTAAAATTAAAAATCCTCCAAATGTATCAAATTTTTCATTTAATAAATATATGAAAAACTATAATCATTATTAAAATTGAATGACTTTTATATGATTTAAAAATATATAATCATTAAAGAGTTGAATTAAATATTATTTATGACTCAAAACTTAAAACACATCAAAGACTAGAATCAAACTGTTTTAAAACCTGAAAACCCAAGAAATAAATGTAAACAAATGTATGTTTTTTTGATAAAATAACTCAAAATAAATAGAAATAAATTAATTTAAACTTAGTTTAATGTTAAGAGTCATAAAAATTTAATTAAATTAATTTTAATTATTAAACAAATATTAATTACAAAAAATAAGTTTAAATAATTAATTGCAAATCAGATAGACATTAAAGTTATTCATTAAAAAATTAATATTCATTATCTCTTAAACCTTTTATTTTTTATTTCACGATTATATTTATCTAATTTCAAAAATTTATTTATTTTCAACATTTTATTGAATTTCAATTGTTTTTATGTATTTATTTATTACTATGTTTTCACTAAAATCGACTTTAAAATAAAGTAAAAGTGGTTTTAGTTTAAAAGCGAGTTTAAAGCCGTTTTAAATTTTTGCTGAGTTCTGGTTTTAGCTCTGTTTTAGAGTTAAATCCGTTTTAAGTCTCACTACGCATACGGGCCTAAGAGTATGTTTGCCAAAGTGTCATGAATTGGATTGAAAATATAGATTAAATCCAATCATATTTGCGTTCGGCGTCAAATATGAAAAAGGATTGAATTCAAATATTTATGAGTGATCTCTATTTAAAATGACCATTAATTTGCACCATTCAGTTGCACATTGAGGGTGGTTTCAAAATGAGGATTGAGTCCTACTTTCAATCCTCTGGAAGAAGATTCAAATCAGGATTGGATTAAAAAACAGGATTAGTCTTCTTTGTAGAATTTGATACACAAAAAAGATATATTAATTGTATTATGCAAGCGAAGAGTTGAGGTCATGTGGGAAGACAACCCACACCTCGAGATTGAAGCGCTCGCTATACCACAGACTCTTGCAATGTAATTATATACAAATAAGGTAATAAAAAGATTTAATAAATACAGCTATAATTTGCTATTAGTTAATCATTCAAAATCTAAAAATATCTTTATATTGCTCTCTTATTATGCAACAATTGTCATTTTGATGAGCATATTGTTGATCACTTAAAATATAAAATAAGTAATAAACAAATCAATGCTTATACCGGTTTATACTAGCATTACACTTGATTGCTGTGTTTACTGGTATAAAATTAAATTATGTTTTTAAAAGTTTTATGATTTACATAAACATCATTTTAACTTCATTTTCAAATGTAATTTTGTTATTTACCTACAATTTTAATATTTTTCTAGTCTATTAACGATTTGATTTAGATATTTATTGTTTAATAAGTTAAAAATGATTATAATAGTGGAAAATAATTCTCTTTATTTACTAGTCTTATAGCATACAAGGTTAATTATTTACATAATTATATACATTTTAAAGTTCAACTGAGTCCTTAACCTTTAAAATCGAGACTCAGTGGAATTTGACCTTAAATTGACTCTAAATTTACTCTTTAGTTGAAAGACATC
>JAQGCH010002650.1:0-12182 GCA_034699485.1 Nanhermannia elegantula
GTTTCATAAAGTTTATGAAAGAGAGTACGAGTCAGATAGATATTAAATGAAAGCGAGATTGGGATGAGAAACAAGTATGAAAAGCAATAAAAATTTGTGCAAACACATAAACACATGAATTAAAGATATAATATAATAAAAGCTGACTTCTTTATTATTGTGTAGATATTCATCACATTTAGCTTACGCGCTGTTTTGCTATTTCGAGATTCTGTTGAGATGACATTTTTTGAAGTAATTTTTCTTTTAAATAAAATAACTCTTATTTTATGATTTTTTTAATTATTCAAAATAGTCGTACATATGAGTTGTGATTTAGATTTTGAATGGCTAATGAAGTTTGGACTTTTAGTGTTGAATAAACTTTAATTTAAAGCAAAACCTAAAACATTTAGTAATGATTATTTGAAAAAAGAGCATTTGACTAGCAGTCTGATTATTGTGCTATAAATAATGTTCATAATGCTTTAGTAGAGCTATTTAATGATTATCATTGAGGCATACCATAACAAAATTATATATCACTCTTTAGCCTATAATATAAATACTAATACTCTCACAAATATCAGTTTTCGGTTACGCACCTAAATATTTCAATGAATAGCGCGTAAATTCTGTTTAAATTAATTATTAGTTCTAAGTTTTCATGCAATTAAAAGTGCTTTTTAAAAAAAATTTATCAGTTTTGAAAGCATATAAAGAAAATAGTAGAATAAATTCTTAACCATAAGAATTCTTTGGTAATCAAAGTCAATAAGAATACATTAAGTTTTTAAAAATAAAGTCTTCCCAAAATTGAATTGAAAATTATTAATCAATAAATTTTGAGTATTTAGTTGTTTCTAAATATATTTTGATGAATATCTAATATAATTTGTTTTTAAGTTTATTAATTAAATTAAATTAATTGGCATTTTTAATTGACATGCAATTTATGGTGATTTTTAGTTTCAAAAATTGATTTAATTGATAAAATAATTAGAAATAATAAAATCTAAATTAACCGAATACTTATATATTGGTTAAGTTGTGTCAAATCGGAGATATGGCCGAAAATCCCGAGTGTGTATTATACACGAGGGAAATGGATAGCAGAGAGACATTGAGAGGAGAGAAAGACTGCATCAACACATTTGCCGTTTTCAGTGTCGAAACTTTTGAGCATTTTGTGTCACACTATTCTCTTAGCCGTACATTTCCTCTGCAGTCGAAAATTCATTATTTATAATTTAACATTTGCCAAACAGTGACACACAATCTGTTCAAATGAGACTCATTTTTGTGAACTAGCACTGAGTTCTTGTTCATCGTTTTGTAGAATATCGTTTCATCATAGTTAACATTCCCGCAAATAATAGCGGTTTATGTTAACATTTTAGCTATAATTTATCATTTTTCTCTCCTTCTCTCTGAACACTTTTACGCGCAGAATATTAAAGGGTTGGAGAATGCTATCAGGGTTGAGATTATGTGTTTACTGCAGTAATCAATCGATTTCACAAAAAAAAATAACGCTTAGCTTGTCTTAAATACAGCTAAAAGTCTCTTAATTATCGTTTTCTTATTTTATTTTTCAAGAGTATTAAACAAAAATATTTCAAATTTATATTTTTTAGTTTTAAACATAAAAGTATACAAAAAATGATCAGCTAAATTGCTGTGCAGGTACTATAATTGACTTTTTACTATAAGCATAAAACCCAAAGAATAGAACCCATAGAATATATAAATAAACTAAATATATTCAATTTATAACTATTTTTTGTTATCATAAGAGCTTAAAACTATTGTTAGATAGTTTTAGGACTGAGTCACTAACATTGCGTTAGGGATTACATGCATGACAACAATGCTCAGAAAACTATCTTTCAATAATATAGGCAAAAACAAAACCAAATTAACAGTCCAACCAATATTTTGAAACTTAATTCAGTTATCTTTCAATAAAATAAAAATCAGTTAATAAGAGAACGAATAGAATGGAAAACATATCAATCAGTTTAATGCCATCAGAAGGTTAGGAAATGATCTCGAAATCGTGAAAATGGCTCTGTTTTATTAGAAATAGAGGCCAACCTATCAAAGCTGACTCAAAACCAAAACAAAATTTTAGACAATTAACCAGTAAATTAAATGTTTATATCACTTTAAAACTCTCTAACATTCATATAATTTAAATTCTATGCATTAAATGATTAAAGTGTTAATTGATATTATTATTCCTGTAATTCATAAGTTTAATGTAAAAGTTGTTTCTAAACTCAATCATAAATTAATTTATAGTTTATTTGACTACTCATTATATAAACTTAAAAGAGAAAATAGTGTCTAAATATAACAAAGGACGAGAAAATGATTTTCGGATAATAATTATATTAATACACACAGTATTGAGAAAACAAATTATAAGAATATGTTATGTAAAAAAAGTAATTATAACAGAATGAAATATAAGGCTTAAATAGATTGTGACAATAATTTATTTAATGGAAGTGAACAAAAATCAATGATAAGAATCGTTGTGAAACAAAATTGATTACATTATCAGTGATGGCAGATCTGATTTGCCATTTTGAGCCCATCAAGAATACAAGTCACAGGAAAAAGTGGTGAAAACGACACGTGAACTCAGTATATTAGTAAATATAATAGAAAAGTAATAATAATATTATTATAGTTGAAGCGCAAAGAACAGCATGCGATTCAATAGTGAGTCAATACAATTATTATCTAATATTCACCATTACCCCAACTCTGAAAATATTAGTTAAAGGACCTCCTGCTTTGTATAGCATTCACTGATTTGCAACATATTGGGCTCCCGATTGATCGATGACTGCAGTAAAACAGTATTAAAATTTATAATTTATTGTATATAACGCTCTATATATTTATATTTATGAATTTACATATAAACTAATTCTTGGAATATAATGTATGAGTTCAATCTAATATGGTATCACTTTTATTTAATCTGACCGAATATGTATTTTTTTCCTTATAAATTATGTTAAGCTTCAATACATTTGAAGCTTATTTATTATTTTCAATATATTGAATAAATTTTTTAAAATGTATTCATATTTAAATACATTATGAATGTGTTTATGGTTTTAGATGAAAGGATTGTGTGACAAATCAAAATTTTCAAAATTCTGATTCTTATCAGAAAAACTTTCATATATTTCTTACATTTAAAACTATTAATAAATCTTATATTTTCATTAGTTTTCCACAATTTATTCTCGATTTTTCTCAATTAATTTTTAATAAATTTGAATTGAGATCATTTAATTATATTTGAGTATAGGATAAATTTGAAATGAATTAAATATTTGAATGTGTCTTATTTTTAAGTGTCAAAAAATAAATCTATTTATATGTAAACAATAGAAAGCTTATGACAATAGAATGGATGTATACTTAGTAATTATCATGAATTAATCGATATTTTTGAATGAAAAAAACGTGGGAATAATTTAGATGTGAGGACAGAAAACCTGAATTCCAAGATTGCGAAAACGGAAAATATTGACCTAAAAAACTATCACTACTCGACACGATAGTAACTGTAATTCATTTGTACTCAACAACTCGAGCCAAGCCCTCATCACTCGTAGACTAAGCCAAAAAATACTCGAGAGCTAAGATCAAGAATCAATTAAATTTCTCGGAAATAATCAATATATAGACAAATGTAAAGCCCACACAATATTATGTTAACTATTATTATCCGTTAAAAAAAAGAGATTAAAAAGCAAATCCTGGTTTACATGTGAAAATCCTCAATACTGGTAGTTATAATAAAGTAAATATAGATATTAGCGGTAGCTGTTAATCACATTTAACTCCCAAGTGATAATACAATTGTTTTAAGGCGCCTATCATTTGAAAATAGCTGTAATAGTAATATTAGTTCTGAAAGCAAACTTCTAGTCAAACATGAAATGCAGTGTCAGACAATAGTTAAACTACACAAATAATAAAGCTGACATGTATTGTATAATATTGATTTCTAAAGTATGTTACACTAGCTCTCAATACCTGCCAATTATAATTTTATGCGATATGAGTCCACGAAAATATATGTGTAATATATTAATCTTTGACTGGCGACGAGATGTCCCATAACTCATCATATCTTATATTTTTTTGTGTATGCTATCATTTGGAGCAAATATTGGTTATTGTTTACATATTCTGATCAATAGAAAAAATTTTCAGACAAGTAATTTGACCAAAAAAATAAAAGCAGTAGTTTATGAGGGTATTTGATATAGAGTTTTGTTATGAGTGCCAATTATTCATCAAGTGGTTTGATAGCAGAGTAAAAAAGCATAAATAAGTAGCACTTCTTTTTTGCAATAGCAATCGTATCAGAAATAGTGTCTTATAAAAGCCAAACAATTAAGATAAAAATTGATTTTAAAAATTGTTTCAAAATTCAAAATCAAATACTTATACAACAAATAATTAAATGTTCCTAATCTTGAATACAATACCAAAGTTGATTATCAAAAAATGATGTTTGCAAATAACTATTAATTGTCTTTAGGAACAAAGTATACGATAACAGAAAAATAGTAGTCTATCATAAAAAAGTCAATCACCATAACTATAGTTAAGTTGAGCGAAAAAACTGAGAGCATAGATAAAGATAAAAAATATGAAGACAACAAAAAGCCCTAAAATAGGAAGAATCTGTTTCTAATAATTTGGTATTAGAGACTAAACCCCAGCCTCTAAATGATGGTTTGGAATGGTAAGAGCTATAGTAAAGGGGATAATAACAGGTATCAAATGTGTATCAAAGTTGCTTTACTGTAATCCATATTAACGTAGAGATGCTGCCTATATTGTTAAGCAATGGATTTAATGGGGAAATGCTAAATGGCAAATGCCATAAAGACAAACTCAAGTGGTTATTCTCTCGACAAATTACTCAATGATCAAACTATTCTCATTCCTCTTCACTCTCTATCTATTAAATAAATACCGGTACTGCTAAATGGGTTTCTCTTTCAATGCTATGAAAATATTTCTCAGCAAATAATTCCTTATCTAATATTTTATTCATAAAGAGAATTGTTGTGTGTATTTTGTAAGTTATGCTAAAAAACATTTTATTCATATCAAATGTTATGCTTCAAATCGATATTTTCAATCATTTGTTTGACACCTAATTTCATTTAATGCAAGAATTTTTGCAGAAGTTTTTGAAGAGAAAAATGCTAAAAAAAGATAAAAGAAATCGTCTAAAACTATGCGCAAATCATTATAACTGACTAAACAGTAGCTTTACCTGAAAGGTAAATATAATAGAGAGCTATACAAACATAAGTAAATACGAGTTCCTTTTGAACCGGCAAAGCGATAAATATTGCGCTATCATTCAATACCTTTCAATATAAATATATAACTTATTACAAGGTATTGAATGATATACAGTTATGCTATAGTTATATATACAGTATTTATAAATATAACTCATAACTTGTATGGCGTGTTTCAACTCCTCATAATATTTAATCAGTCATATCTTAAGGAGCGGAAGCCAATCACATATGATAAGGTAAAATACAGCAGGGGATCAAAATTATAACCAGCACTTAAGTATAACAACAAGTGAGGAACTCTACAAAAACTGCTACTGAAATGCATTTTTACAATACATCTCTCATTCTCTGTACCGTTGGTCTTATGAAATGTTTACCACAATCTTTATAATTGTATTGTGTGCATAGTTATTATATTTGATAAAATATGAATAACTTATACAGAAACAGTATATTCTCGCATAATATAACACAATGAATATCACTGTTCAAATAGTTTATTGTATTATTTATGGCACAAAATGATGGTCAAAAATTTATTACCAATTTAGTTATATATGAGTTTATATGTGCTCATGATATACGTACTTAAACAACAGAACAACTCAAACACTAACCATAAATCATTAGTCTTAGTTTGAGTAACACTAGTTTTATTATCATTTATTATATGTAGTGTTGATATTATTTTTATTAGTCTATTAAGTTTTTATTATGGTTTATAGACTTTTTTCATCTTTAATTTAGTGAACATTCATTCGTCACTATTTGCTCAAAAAAGTATTTATCAAATAATAAAATGATTCACCAATTAATGTTGAGTTTCGTTTATATGTATCAATAGCTCTGTAGATTTGTCGGATTAAAAATAAATTAAGTTTTACGATAGAAACTATTAAAAGCAATTTATGTACAATGTATAAAAATTAATTTTAAGACGTATGCAAAATATTCAGAAAATTATGGCTCAAAAGTTTGATTTATATATTTGAAAAGTTTCAAAATACATTTGATATACATATACTGTTGGATTTAATGCTATGCACAATATCTGTAATTTAATAAGTATTAATTGAATAGAAAATTGATTATCAGCCAAAAAAGCGAACGTGAATATTAACACATAGACAAGACTTGAATTATCTTAAAACATGAGAATCATTAACTAAATACTAATACATATTGCAAAGAATAGATCAATTAGAGTCACAATCAATATAAGTGGACTGTACAGCTGTACAGTAGTTTTCTCACATACTGTACATCTAATCATAATGTTTGAGCTCATTGATAGAGAATAATTAATAACTACTGTATATGTAAATCATTCAACTGAGGTATCGCTACCTTTACCCAAAACTATCATAAGTTCTAATTTTTATCACTATTCATAAGTTTGCTATTGATTTAAGAATCTAAAAAATTCTGATTTTATGTTTGAAAATAATTGTTATCTGAGATAAAGGGGGAAAATAACTCCTAGTTTTGATAAAAATTATGATTCAATCAATGGCTTATATATTTCGGTTGAGTGCATACTTCTAAACAAGTGATTCTTATGCAATAAACTTATTGATAAAGAGATTCTTGAATGGAATTTATGTTAGTTTACTAGTTTAGGGATTGAACTGTAACCCATTGACATCTCTCAACTTATGCCTCACGTAAACTGATTCAACTGCTGATTTGATAAGTTTATATTCTTCTCCTAAAACCCCACTTAAGAAATAAAGTAAAGCATTAAAAAAATAAAAGACTGATCAGAAACCGTGTTGATTATCACGTAAACATCAAAATAACTAATTGTCAATACGGGCAAAATCTAATAAATACAAAAGAAAAATCTAATGCCAATAAATAAAACATGACTTGTATTTATAATCGGCCTTCAAATTAACTATTGATATGAATTAAGGTTAACTCTACAGTTATAATAACTGACTATTATAGAGCTAATGACAAATATCTTGTTACCACACTTGCATTTAGCGTCAATTATTATCTCTAAAGGTTAGGAGGCTTATACTTTTTATATAGACTTTAACGTTTATATTACTGTTTATAATGCACAGAACTTATAACATCAGTGTCTCGTATTATATATTTATCTCGTTTTGTCAAGTATTTATAGGGATCAACAATAATCGATGCCACTAATGCCAGTAAAGGCAATAATTGAACGCAAATCACTTACTATTTTTTCAAATACGCATTTCTTCAATTTCTAGATTAAGGCTAAATTACGTTTCACTGCTGATATACAAATTGACATCAATTCTTATGCATTTTCTCAATTATCATATTTTGACATTTAATTTCTGTTTCACACTTCTCATAACCTCTTTTTTTATTTGGTTAATCCTATCTTATGTTTATAGGAAAATCCGTTTATAGTATCAGATATGCTTCGGAATTGCATGCTGTTGAGTTAAAAGTTCTAATTGTGATAAATTTTTAGTTTAATTATAGAACCAAGGGATTAATTAATAGATATTTTTAGGCTATAATAACAAACCATTTGATATCTGTAATTATCATATTTGCAAATTTCACTTTTAAATTATATAAATAACAACAATTGAACAATTTTTAAACAACCTTCAGATTCTTGGCAATAATTTTGACCCCATCGCAAATTTTAATGCAATTCATTTTTAGGCTTATAATTTTTATCTGAGATGACAATATGTTTTTATAATAAGAATGCAGTTAAGTCTTACCCGAACTCTTGCTTCTGTAAGATTAGTCCACATCGCTATCTCTTCTCTAGTGGACATATCTGGGTATCGATTTCTTTGAAATGTTGCCTCCAATTCTTGCAATTGTTGACTCGTAAAGTGTGTCCGTTGTCGGCGTTGTCTCTTTTTCTTCTTAGGGTCATCGACATCACTCCCATCAGCCTGACTATCAGCGGCTGCACCACTTTGTGATGGCTTTTCTACTGTTGATGCGGTCCCAGAATCTGCAATAGAGTCAAATTTTAAATCAAATATTAAACTTTTGATTAGACGTTTGAAAGGACAAACATTTGTCAATAATTTATTTGTACACAAAATCACTTATTATTTGAATATAACGGTTAACGAATACAAGTGTTATTTGGAAGTTTTACAACCTTTGAGATAAATACCACTTTTGACACTATAAGATACCTTACTTATTATTCATGTGGCGGAACCATTTATTTTTGTGTTTAAATCTTTAATTAAACAAAATTTGGTGTAAAACTCCAAAAATGATTTCCTTTAAATTCATTATTTTCAAGCTTTTAATTTGAATCTTGAATTTAAGATTTGAAGTCAAAAAACATTTTAATCATTTAACACAAAAAAGTCTGTTAGAAATGCAAAAATAAAAAAATATTCCTTTCGATTAATCAAAACTTGTCAGAAGATTTCTAAGAAAACAAGATTAATTACGGCGATTCTGGTCAACAAATTATATTGTACGCCACTGTCTAATAGAGCATAAACAGAGAACGCCGTCTGGACTTAATGGAGCCTTCAAGAGGTGGACATTGAAAACAAAAACAAGAGTGTGTCACAAGTGGCCCACAAATCATTGACAACAAACAAGACATAAGCAATTCTGAGAATAGGCATTAGACATGATCAACACTATAATCGGGTGTTTGACCACCAAATAGGCAAATGTCAAAAAACATTTTAACAAATCTATTTTGCTTTAGATCAACAGCTTTCTCATAAACTGTAACATTAGTTTAATCGCCTTTTTTAAAGTCAGGCATCATATTACTTGCGGTTCTTCCAGAGACCCTTTTTTACAGTGAAAATAAATAAAATACAGTTAAAGCAAAATAAGTTTATATAGTTTTATCATTTTCTTAAAGATGCGAATCAATCAAATCATCTCTGATTCTTGAATGCATTCATCATTCGAGTGGTTATAACTTGAATAAAAATGCAGTCATTCTCAGAAAAAAATATTGAGTTAAAAAAGTAATATAAATCTTAAACAGTTAGTCAATACAGTGATAGGAAAAGATTTTTCTTAGAAAATTTAGGTTTCACTGTATCTCATTCTTAAAAACTATTCTGACAGCAAAAATGAACGTATCATTTGACACCCCATTAGTATCGGAGAATGTTATACACTTTTACAGTTGACTTCAAATTTTGGCAATAATTTGCATTTTTGTTAATGACCACACATTCACGTGTTTTGGGGTCATATGAAGAGAGGGCTTCGTATGACCTTAAAGTGTCTGAAGGTCTGGTCATAATTAGAGCGAAAAACAAGCGATAGAAAGTGTGAGTCAATGTGTATTCGCGAGACAGATCTCAAATACTAAGAAAATGATACAGAGATTTGTAGCAATTTTATAGCTTAGGCCTCACAAAGTGGCCGAAAATTTACAGAGAAAGGCCTGAAAAGCTATAAATTAAAGTGTGAAATGAACAGTAAATAGAGAGTGAATTAGAAAGACGGATGGTATTGTTGAAAGAATTACCTCTTTTATGCTTATTATTGTTATCATGCATAGTTGTGGAGCACGGCTGTTGCTCAGAGCCGGTCGCACCCAGAATACCTGTTCTGGTCATACCTCCGGCTGACATGGCGTGATTCAGGTGATGCAAATGGTGATGATGTGATGTCATTGTCGGTGGTGGCAGTAGAGTAGTCACGTGATGATGCGGTGATGTGAATGACGGTGCTGTCAAAGCCGACACTGGACTATTGGTGTGGCCCTGAACTGCACCCGATTGCATATGTGTTGTGGTGTCTGGTATTTGGACATTGTGCTGATGGTGGTGATGATGCTGCGAATTGACACCGGTAGCCGCCACCAGATCCTGAAGGCATAACTGATCCGTTAAAGAGTCCATCATTTTGATTAAAATCACTTTTTGCTTAACTGACAATTTTTTAAAAAAATTTTCGCATAACATAAGATTTCATGAAGATTCACAACTTAATGACATGTCTTAAGATGCATCAGAAAACAGCAGTTCCATAAGAAGAATACAGCGTAGAATAGAATGAACCTCAATACTAAACCTATAGAATAGTGTTTGACTGAACATAAATTTTATTCATTGAATGAAAAGCGCGTTAAACTCTCGGCTCTATATATAATCATTTTCTAGATATACCGACTCTTTGAGTAGAAGGAGAGAAAAAAGATAGAAACAGATAGAAAATTAAAATGGAAGGAAAATAAGAGTAAGACAGAGGCAACCTTTACGTCATTTAAGCTTCAGATTGGATCCCGCCTTCAGAAGCTTAAAAATATCATTATTGGGCAGGCAATAAATTTAATATCTTCCCATGGAGTTAGAGGAGTGGTTTAGTCAATTGCGCCAACACATAAACACACACACGCAGAGTAAGAGAGATTGAGAGAGCTTGAGATATACTGAGAGGACTGAGAGAGCAGTCAGAGAACTATTGATGAATTTGTGTGTGTTTCGTATGCAACCATTCCTAACCGTTATGAAGTAGAATTAAGTGCACCCTCCAGTTGAGGATATATAGCTCTTCTATTTGTTATAACACGTTTTACCTACAATTCTTATATTTCTTACAATTGAGTTCTGTTTTTTTCTATTTGCGATACATTAATTAATTCGTAAGAAAACCTTGTTTTGTAATTAATTTGTTTGCTTCATAAATATATTAAACTATTTTCTGCTCATAAATGTTATTATGTTTCTCAGAATATTTTTAAGTCTATTTTTTTTAATCAGCTGCTTTTAATATCAAATTATACAATGTATTTACAATTAAAGCACCAGATTTTCTTACTAATTACTTATTTTGGGACTCTCTTTCTGCTAGTCTTAGGTTTCAATTTGCTTGAATCATACATTTATTAAATTTAGTTAAATTCAAATTAATTATATCGATGTGAAGTTGTACTGATATAATGTATAAGTAAATAGACTAATAAATCAATAGAATTTGTATTAATAGAAGACATTAATAAAATTTAAAACTATTGTTTTCCTAAAACCACTTAAAGCATTGTTAAGTTTATTTTGTAAACAGTGGTCACAATTTAATGCTTTGATGAAGAAATTGAATCATTTGAAAAATACAATATCAAATTAAGTTTATGTGTAGCATACACATACAGGTAGCATACAATTTAAATTAACAATAGAAAGTATGTTAGTTTAGAAAAACTTCTTACAGACATAGTAGTAATAAAATTTTCTACAACAATGCTGAAAAACACTATTTTTCCAAAATTTAAATAAAATATATTGTTATTTGTGTGTTAGATGAGAAAGTTATATAAGTCAATAAACTATAGGAGCGCCTGTCATTTTAAATAACAATAGATTAATATAATATAGTTTGCCATAATATATATTTTTACAAAGAGTCAATTTTTAAAAAATATAACACAATGCCTGTATATAATGCTATAAATAATAACAAAATTCATGGACACCCTATCATTACAATGACTCAAAATTGAATAATATAAAAAATAATTATTTAAATATCCTGTGAACATATTAAAGACTATAGGCTATCATAATATGAGCTAAATTAATATAGAATTCAATCTGATTGTCACAAAAAAATAAAGCTTATGAAAAATAAGGCATTTATATCAAACTACGAGTCGATATAAAAAGTTATGATCTACTGATAGAATTAGTGGAAAAATAGTTCAACTTTTTTGGTTCATTAAAGTTGATCAATTTTTCCATTAATTCTATGAGTAGATGATAACTAAATATATCTATTAGTAGTTATATTAAGCAATCATATGCAGTGCTGCAGCAGTGCAATCAAGGCAAGTGTGCATCACAGGTATTAAAATGTATAGCAAGTAGTGCCACATTTATAGTGTCACATCAATGATGATATGGC
>JAQGCH010002651.1:0-12180 GCA_034699485.1 Nanhermannia elegantula
AATTCGTTTTACGCTCAATGCCTCATATCCTAACTCTTAATGGCTTTGGGCTGAAAACCTTCGAGAAAGATAGCGAATAAAAGATTACGACAACAGTTCTTCGTTACTAAATAGAGTCCATTCGTTTTAGAACTTAACAGTTATCTATAGAACTAAAGCATTCATAATATTTGGTAAAATGGAAACTTAACCATTCACTTTGTCAAATAAATTAGACAAATCAGATCTGTTCTACTCTTATGTTATAAATTATTTTTACAATTTAAATAAAAGGTGGCGAACAACTTGAGGCTGACTTTAATGCTCTCTAATCACAGAATTCAATAGATTGTAAGACATGGGCTCAAGTAATGTATTTTTGCTTTGATATTATGCATACCGTAATAACATAGCATGTCTTGCACTCAAGTGCAACCCCTACTATGCATTTAATGAGCTCTTATAATGTTAAATGACAAGACACCGATTGAAAATTTCAAATTATAAGTCAAGTTTGAGTCAAACTGTTTACGCCTACACTATATTATGCCGTAGAATAAAAGAAAACTAGTAATGAATAATGCTTAACAGTTCCTTGAGTTGAGAGTTAAGATAAATTTATAATATGTATTCATCTTGAAAGCTGTTGCCAATAAACTAATTATATATACAGTTTAAGATTAACTTATTTTCAACTCATTTGATTTGCTTAACTTCACTTCAATTTCTATATCAAATTTGTCATTTAATTCAATGTTGAGTTTAATTTAGGTTAAAAAATCATAATCCAAATTATTGAATTGCTTTATAGAACATCAATCAAAAGTTTATTCATCGATTAAGTTCTCATTCAAATTAAACAATCAATCAATTATTTATTAATTATAATGTAATAAATTACACTATACTTCACTTCTGTAAGATACTGACAATCCAATAGTGCCAATAAAATCATTTTATAAAGAATAAGATATCTGTAACTTAAATTACGATTAATATTAATTACTATTAGTATCAATTGTAAAAAATATAAAATAGAAAATTTAAAAAGAATTAGAATCACGTGAAGACAAACAAAACGTAGAATCAAGTTTAAAATTTTCTAAATTACAAAATTTTTCTCAATTTTTTTAATATTTATAAGTTTCGAAGTTAAAATTGCAAGTTTATTAATTTTATTATAACTACATTTGTTTAAACTTTAAACCACTATAAAGGCTATAACAATGCTTTAATTAAATACTGTTTTTCTAACATTTAAAATAACTTTTTGGTTAAGATCAGAAATTAGAGATAGTACTTAATAAATATAATAAATGTATACCAGAAGAAAACTCATAGCATTTATAAATATGAGGGTCAGAACAATTTATTAGAGAACGATTTACTCTAAACGATTTTTAATTGTTAAGTCTTCAGTACAATAAGTTTTAACAAATAGCTTTTCTGGTGATGTTTTACCATAAATTTGATATGAAGTGAGAGTCGATAATTTGAAAATGTGATATTTTCAGATCTTACTCTTGTCTGAAGGAATAATTATTGGGCCTATTTTTGTGTTATCTGAAATGTTGAATGAGATCTCCATTACACGACTCTATCATTAATGACTGTAATCAGTTTCTATCAAATCGCATCAGTCATTTGAAGCAACTAAGAAAATGATCGCTTTCATGATAGAGCTTTGCAATAGCATAACTTGCACAAGTTATTCCTCTAATATAACCGGTAATAATCTTACATCACTGAACACATGATATTCCATGGGATTAATCGAGAAATGTTATCACTTCGAATTGAACTCTCTTTCGACCTAACATTTGAGATCTAGTTCTCAAATCAGTTCTTATTATTCAATGGAAATTTGATGAAACATCGATTTCATTACACTATGTCTGGGTCAGGTTGGATACTTTCATTACAACACTTTAAATAGATAATATAAAACTCAATCAAAATTACAAGTTTCAAATTTGATTTCGAAACACCTGAGAAGGACTATAAACCAAAGACCATTATATGTAAATCAGATTCTCTAACAATACTTTATTAGGTCTGATAATAGTTATTATATTACAGGTAGGGTTGGGAAAATACATGAAAATCTTTTTCGTCATGATGCATGTACCATATTCTAAATTATTGGTTTAAAATTAATCTAATCAGTGTAAATAAATGAATAGCCAAATTGGTGTAATTTTAATTGAAAAATCAAATTCTTTATCTTTAATATAGTGATCCGCAGACACGGCGATTACAGGGGGATTTTCAAAATTTTTGCTTTTGACCCCCAGGTGACACTGGAGTGTTCCCATAGAAACCATACTGCTTTTCCGTTTGCTGATGGGGGATGGGGGGGTTATAGGTTTTTGGAAAATGTCAGAGGGGTATAATACCCTATATCTTCCTCTGTGAATAGCTGCTTGAATATATTTAATAAATCAAATTTTAATTTAAAAGTAATTAGGCATCATTTATTTAGTAAGTACGCAAAAAATGTCAACTCCTGCACCCCTTCCCCTGTGTACGCATATTCACACGTTGCCTAATGTTAAACATTTAGGGAAATATGAGTTTGTACGCTTTTGCCTAACCCCCTCCCCCTATGAGTGCGTACGTACTAAATAGATGACCCCTTAAACTGACTTGTGAGTATTCATCAAATATTTTAATGAAGGTTGCAAACTATTTCGCAAAATATATGGCACTCAATGTATTCAAATCTCAAATATTATCATGTACACACGTTGACAAAACTCCCCATGGTTTTTGGGTGTTTTCCACCCCTAAAATTAATGAATTTTTATGAAATTTTTTTTGAGTGTATCATTTATTTGAACGGAACATTTGTATTGAAAGATGTGACTGCTCCTAAACAGCTTATCAATGGATACAGGTAATATGCTCAGAAAAATTTGGGATAATTCTCAAAATTCTGATCAATACAAACGAACGAACTAATAAAATCATTAGACACGTGTATTTTTGTTTCGCCTGAAACCACTCAACATGAGTAGGGCAGCGCATCAAACATGAAAATTACAAAAATTCAAGTGAGTATCATTCACTCATCCGAATCACTTGTGACTGATGTCAAACATAGCTTTCGGAATTACCTTTAAAACTATTGTATCAGATATTATGAGATTTATATTTTTTGTATTATTCATTTAAAAATTTTTCTCCTTTGATAAAATTTTATTTATTGAAATAATAAGTATAATTGAATTAATGATTGAGTTATAATAGCAAAATATTTTTAAATGAATAAACCAAAAAATATAAATCGCAGTTAAGATCTAATACGATATTTGTAAAGGATATTAGAAATGATTTATTTTAACATCGGTTACAAGTCATTCGGATGAGTGAATGATAGGCTACACTCACTTCAATTTTTGTAATTTTCATGTTTGATGCGCTGTCCTACTCATGTTGAGAGGTTTCAGGCGAAACAAAAATACACGTGTCTAATGATTTTATTAGTTCTTTCGTTTGTATTGATCAGAATTTTGAGAATTACCCCAAATTTTTCTGAGCATATTACCTGTATCCATTGATAAGCTGTTTAGGAGCGGATCACATCTTTCAAGCCAAAAGTTCCGTCCCAACAAATGATACACTCAATAAAAAATTTCATAAAAATTCATTAATGTTTAGGGGTGGGAAACACCCGAAAACCATGTCGGGGAGTTTTGTCAACGTGTGTATTATACTGTACAGTGGGTTCAAAGAAAAACGGCAAAATTTTTTTACTAAATTTTAGTGTAAGATCAAATTGATTATCAAATAAACTGATTATAGATATATTAGTGAAAAATAATCTGTAAAAGTATAATTCAAATACAAAGTTGTGAACTAAAACACCTAATGCTTTAATGAATAGCTAAAAACTGATTAAAACTTATTGCTTTCAACTGTTTTACTTATTTATTAACACACACTGAAAAGCTGTCATTTTAACCTTTTGCCGTTTTTCTGCCGAACCAACTGTACATCAAATGTATTTTTGTCAGCTCTAATTACAGGATATATTGTTTATTATTGCAAATATGTTTCTAAATTACCGAATTCAAGGATCATTTGATAGGAATTGAAGAAAGCAGAATCTAAAAATTGCGAAAATCAGACGGTGTTTCCTCATTTCGCTGTATTTAATAAAAAATAGTATTACTGTATATCTTACTAACATTTACTTTACTTAAATGATAAAAATTTTCGAACTGTATTTTCTAAAATGTTTAGAAGGTCTTGAAAAGTGCTGCCTTTCCAGTTTTTTCAAACATGTATACAAATATTTTGAAAATTAAGAATTTATAACCAAAAACACAAATCCGAGCTAAACCTCAAATTATCTAAAGAGTGTTTTTTACAATAAGACGATTATTAAACGCTTATAACTTTATTATTTTTTGACCGATTTAGTATTACAGTACATCAAATTGAAGATAACGAATCAAATTTTTATTATATGTCCAGAAATTGATTATTTTCTCGATGCAGATGTCAATTCTTCGATCTAAAGATTGATAAACATTTTAAGCAAATTGCGATCTTTATTTATTTGATTGACTTCGAATTCAATCAATTGTTGCAATTCTTGCATTGTTGAGAACTCATGTGACCTTTGACCTGATCAAAGACCTTATTTCTCGAGTATCCCCAAAGAAAACAGTCGGGAATTGTCATCGAAGAATAGACATCAGCATCGAGAAAAATGATCAATTTCTGGACATATAATAAAAATTTGATTCGTTATCTTCAATTTGATGTACTGTAATACTAAATCGGTCAAAAAATAATAAAGTTATAAGCGCTTAATAATCGTCTTATTGTAAAAAAACACTCTTTAGTTTTTATCTTTTGAGTATTTAAAAACTATTTTCAAAAATAAAATTCATATTAAAATGCAAACCTTTCAAGTATTTTGATGATAAAGTGGCGGTTCAAAAGTTTCAAATATTTATAACTTTAAGTTTGGTTATAAATAAAGTTAAAATATAAAAATTTTGCATTATCTGATAGATTTGATAGTGAGATATAATGTAATTGCACATACGTGCAGTTACAATTAGAAGTTATGAAATACCAGTAAATTAATGCTAAACCATTAATAAAAAAATATTGACAGAACTCAACTTTCGTTTTGTATGCTTTTTAGTTAAACGATTAGAGTTGACTTCTTATGTCAGATGTGAAATATGAAAATTGATAATGACATACAATGACATATTGTTAGACCAGAGTTAGACAGATCTATAGGTCTTCAA
The DNA here is from genome assembly GCA_034699485.1 of Nanhermannia elegantula. Classification (NCBI taxonomy): domain Eukaryota; kingdom Metazoa; phylum Arthropoda; class Arachnida; order Sarcoptiformes; family Nanhermanniidae; genus Nanhermannia; species Nanhermannia elegantula. Next base: position 5,250 of record JAQGCH010002651.1, read on the forward strand.
TCTTTAGAAGCAAATAGAGTTTCAGCCTTTTTTTATAATTCACATATGTTTTTATATTTTTTCATCATTCATATGGTTTTAAGCTTGTAATGCACTGCCAGTAAAGATATCTGCAATTTTATTATTGTTTACTAAAATGTCGAATCAAATTTTAAAGAATATTTTGAGCTTCTCTTTGCTTATTAGCGAACAGCCTATCATTAAATAATTTTAGAGTTTTTTGGTTTAATCAAAAAAGTTCCTCAAAACTATTTGCCAGAAACAATACAAAAACAAATAAACTGCTCGGATAGGCGTTAACACAATAAACATAAGTTATTTTCTTTTCATTTTAAATCAATTCAAACATTTCGTGGATTTGTCTTATTATCATTCATAATACACTTTATAAACTTATGTTTTATTTTAAGTTTTAATTTTTAAATTTTAAACCTTAACGTATTTAAGAAATGAATCTTAATTAGAATACCATCAATCATAAGATAAATATCAATTTTTAGCCTCAACTGGAACTGCTTTGAATTGAAGTGATTAGACATTTCTGCAATACTGCAGCAATTTTTAAAACTAATTTCAAATCTAATAAAAATATAAATTCATTAAGTTTTCCCAGTATTACAAGAGATGCTATCTTTTTGGTTACTATAACACTTGCGCTTAAATTTTAAAAAATTGAGAGAATAAACTATTAAGACATGTTGCGTAAGAAAATTTATTAAATGTTAAGATTAAAGAAAATAAATGTTTATTTTAATATCACTAATTGCTTGAAGGAGTTGATAATTATGAAACTTATTATAAATAGGAACTTAAGTTTGATATGACTTGAATTATAAGGTGCACTGACACCTTGGGATTGTTAGATTGATAACAAGAATTTAGTTAAGACAATGAAAAGAGCAGATAAACTGTAGAGCTACCAGATTCTTGCTCATCGGGTTATTAAATGAAACTTAAAATGAGAGCCACACCCCATCCGTTAATTCCATGCCATTTCTGTGTAGGCTTTAGTGAAAAAAACTATTTTGCGCAACATGTGCGACCCGACAAAATGATGCCAATCAGCTTAGTCTTGGAGCGAAATATGTGTGAGTTCCTCATTTATCGCCACTTTAAATGTGAAGCTATGCTCAGCGCAGATCATTTAATTGATTACAATTAAGAAATCTGGGCTTCAATTGTGGCTTAAGATAACAATTTATGACCGTTTTGTAATATCGAAAGAATATCGCCCACACATTTCACATTTATATTATCTTTTTTGCACTTATCGCTGGATTATACAAAAGTTTATTGCATTCGCATTATTACTATAATCTTTATGAGCGTTAGTCATATACAGATAATTAGGTTTTACTTTTGTATTACACTTAAGGTCAGCTTTAATGGTAAAGCTATCAAAATGTATTTGTTGATCGAGTCAGACACACATCAGCAAAGATTCAAAATGATGTAAAGTTTAGAAAAGAAAACAACTTGAGACGGGCCACACCTCACATCTCATTTCCGTATTACAGCAAAAGTCTTTTTACTCAAGTATTTTGTTGTAATTGGAAGAAACCATTTAACCAAAAATTGCAGTTCTTTTAAAAGTGATGACACGACTCAACCAAACCTCCTAACATGCTCTCTCTGGTATAGTAATTGAAGAGCTCTATCCTTGCACTATGTGTGGAAAAAGGTCATGGGGTCAAAAATGCGCTTTGGGTCAAACGATGGCCATAACAAAATATCACGAAATTTGCAGTTAAGGAATTGATTTTTAATGTTAACCATTATTGTCCCTCAATGTGATAACCACAGCATTCAAAAACATATTTATCTTTGTTTAGCTATTCTTTCATTTGATGTCTTGAGAATATATAAATATGTTTGATCTATAGTCAAAACTCATTAACATTCTATCGTTACTTATTTTATTGTATATAATTAGTATTTGTATGAGATGTGCAATCAAGACAGTTATACAGTTCAAACTTTAATTTAGCGATTCATTTAAGCAATTAATTATATTTTTTGCTGCACAACAAGAACGATGATCTTTATCTAAATTTTGTTTAACAAGGTTTAGTCACATTGTGATTAGATTTGACAGAATATACTGAATTGTAGGCATATAGTAATTTATCAGATATGTCGGCTCTTTTTAAATTTACTATTTAAGAGTTTAATAAGTAACTTCACTTTTAAAATTTATAAATATTACAATAATTGACAATAATTTATCTCATTTATGGTGAATATCAATAAATTATAATGAATTTCTCATTAAAATTATCCAACAATATATTGGAAAATGTTTTATCATCAAAAAATAAGTACAGGGAACAACACAAAAATGGTGTATAGCAACGAGGAAAGATGCTTTGCTAAGAAAATCTACCTTTAATCATCCTTAATTTTGAATGACCTCTCACATGTATTTTTATTTCATGTTTATTTTTAATCAGTTATGATTCAAATTTTATGTGAATCGTTATGGAGTGGCATAATCCTTACATAACTTTTAGCAGTATATAAAATAGCTACCATATAAAATATTTCTTTCTTCGCCTTATATAATAATTCAAGGATGATTCAAATTTAAATAATTGATTATAATTGGTTAAACTACAAGAAGCAATCATTCAAACAAATTAAATGTCTCAATTATTTATAGTAGAAAAAATTACTCTATTAACAAAACATATGGTTTATTTGTAGTTAAAACTATATTTTAAATATTTAAAGTTTTTTCATTTGTTTGTAAAAAATTGAATTACAATTAAAAATTGAATGTAAAAAATATAAAGATTTATTTCATTTTCCACTTATAGAATTGTTTGTTTATTTATTCATGAATTAGGAATTGATATTTTGAATAGAACCTAATGATATGAAAGAAGTGGCAACAGGTAAGTTCCTATTTGAAAAGCCATTAAAAAGCACAATAAAGAAAAAGCAATACAAAGCACCTCCAGAGTAAATGGGCGTTAACAGGAATTATTCGCCTCCATAAATAAGAAAGTATAAGCTAATAGCTTAAAACAGTGAATTCCGCTTTAGCTAAGTTAGTTTAGAGAACCCAAAAGAAGATGTGATGTTATATTAACTAAGATTGTAAATGTAGGTGAATGCGAATGCAAGTTATTTAATAGGAATAGAAAGTCAGTTGCCATGGATTTTGTTCATTAATGAGTATCAGGATATCTCTGACTTCAAATGTTTGTTCTAAAGCAAGTTAATTACTAGTTTATAATAAATTACTATAACGTGATTTCAACTTTCATGTCATTCAAATGTATTAGTATTTTAAATGATAGCAATACTATATTTCAATGAGTTTTTATCATTGATTTTCAAATGCAATTTTGTTTCATATATTAAAGCAAACATTGCTATTGAGACGTATCTCTAGTATTATATACAATTCTTATTTTCTAGATATTAAATATTATCTTTAGTTATCTTTAATATCAAAATAGCGCAAAAGTACTTAAGAGCTTGACATAGTATGAGTAAACTTATTGCTGAGATAGTTAGTGAACATTAAATTCTATACATAAGGAATCCTCTGTTGTACTCTATGTATATGAATGTAATTTATTGCCCATGCCTTAGGCCTTCTCTTTTGGGTTCTTCACGGGCCCTCTGCCAAAAAGTTGGAATAAACTCTGCCTAACAATCTGCCTCACCGACTAACTGTTACAGAAAGAGGAGGCACATTATTCTAGAGCGAGTCAGTATTGAGTCAGTCAAAACTTTTAACTCATAATATACGGAGTTATCATTTAGCTCAACACCTGCTTTGTTAAGGTTTACTTTGCACTCAAAAAAATTATCTGATCATCAATTAAAAAAGTTATTCGATTGATAAACATGTGAACATACATATTATGTAACTTTATTTCAATTTTTCAATTGTTAGTTGCCATAAAAATTGATTGTTTTGATTTATTGTATTTGATTTGTTTTAAGCAAAATAAAGTTTGTGCAAAAATATTTTTAAAATGTTGTAAGAATTAGACTTATGTTCACAAAAATGCAATTAAATTTTGTAATTAAATTGTCATATTTGTTGACGAAGTGCGCTATTGTTTTAATTCTTGTTAATGTGATCGAAAGCAGATATCGCAGGTATATATGTATATATCATATAATGTTATATAAAGATTATAATTAGTGATATATTATATGATTTTGAATAAACACAATTGTTGTGTGAAATACTAATTGTCTTATAATTGAATAAAACTAATTATATTGATATTAGATCTCAAAGTCATTATACGTCGTGTCGTATAGAAGAGGCGCGAATTGAGAAGACTGAAGAACTTGCAAACACTGTCTTCACAGGCACTGTAGAAAGAATTTATCGTTCTAAAGCCAATCAATACAAAGGGATAGTGAGGGTCAAAAGGGTTTTAAAGGGTGATCAAAATCTTGTTGACAATTCAGTTATAGTCGAGGGCTTCGGTTCTCCACAAATATGTTTCAGTGAAGTGAAAGAGAAAGACACACGAATTTTCGCCGTCAATCCATCCTTTAATGGGAGGCTTAAACTTAACTCAAGTTTGGTTCGGGTGAACATTAATAATCTGAATAAAGTAATCGCTGCGGTTAAGAGTAAGTGCTTTTAAATCTAATTTTGAAGTTATAAAAGTTTGACACTAAAAGTTTTAGATAAGCATTACTGAAAATGAGGCCTCAAATAGAATGCATGTTTCAGATATTTTTTATTTTTTTGCTTTTATAACTTTTTCGAAGAAATTGCAAATTTTTATTGATAAGCTTCGAAAAATAGCAGAGACGCAGCGGCAACACTATCGATCTGATCCGCAAGTTCTTCATAGAAAAAAGAAATTTGTTTAAGTGATCCACAAATACAGTTAGTACAGTATATAAGTAACGGGTAATAATTAAGTTTCAATAACTCAATCAATTTAAAGAAATAAAAATTTCTGAGTTTTAATCATTTAAATTACAAAGTTTTCTGCTTTGAAAGTCTGAAAATAATATCGTATTTATCGAATGATTTATTAGCATGAGATTAAAAAACTATGTGATCGAGTGAAAAGTCATCATTAAATATTTTCCTAAAGTTTCAAGGCTTATGGTTTACTTATGTGTTGGACAATATAAATACTTCACAAATTACTGTTATCTTAAATAAAGAGCATAATTCTCTCTCTTATTTATGAATATGATTTTTAAATTTCTAATAATATACAGTAAATATTTGCCTTTCCTTCGCTTTATTAAAATATTGAGTTAAAACAATAAGTTATGTCACAATTAAATTGTCAAAATGGGAATATTTCATAATTTAATGACAACAATATCGCACTGCATTATACCTTAAAATATCGATAAAGAAAAATCATGTTATTTAAATATTTATATAAGTTGTAAATATTCTTTGCTTTAAATATTTGTGCGTATTCGTAAATAAGCCATTTTTGCTGAATTGATATTTTGAACTTCTCTAACAGTTTCATACAATTTAAATATTTCAGTGAATTTATAATGAAATATAATTGCTCTTTTCTCAAAATATAAAAGTTGTATTCTGTGTCTTATGTTTTTATGCTTTTTATTTAAATGCTCACAAAAAAACTATTGTAAGAGAATTGCAATTAATGCGGAAATATTTTGTCTCGTGATATAATTGTCAGATATTTGGTTATGAACCAGAAAATGTGCTGCATTATAAAATCATGAATAGACACCATTATTCTGTTGACATAATAGTAATTACAATAAGTGTTTATAAAATTAGAAAGTTATAAACGATTTTCATACAGAGATAATTGTAATAAAAGCTATCTTTTAGAGCCTTTAATATGCAAGTATTCATATAATATTATAGGATATTATTCTAATATACAGTACAAGTATTATATTTATACAATCAGTTTTAATATTAATATTTGTTTATTTGATTGAACGGAAGGAACTCTTCTAATGACTCTTTTATTTCCCAAATTTGAATGTTGACTATAATTTTTCACACTTTATGTTTATAGTTATTATTCGTAGTTTAACACCAAAAATTCAAAATATTTCAGATTAAACATAGTTGTACTGTAATGAAAAACGTGACCCCAAAACAGATCAATCTCTAAAAGTTGATTAAACTAATTGTGTAATACAACCAATAAACTGAAATACTGTACAACTATTTAACTTTACTAATTGGCCATTTATTTAATTATAATAAAAGTGAACAATTTGTTGACTATATATAAATTTGAATAAAGCGATAGTAATGTTAAATAAGATCAGAAGAAAGTTTTTTATAAATTCTATTGAAAAAGATTTTTAATCGTGAGAAAAAATATTTTATGTTTTTAAAAATTATAATATCGAAAATAATTTTGAATCAAAATGTCAGTGCTTTCGGTAGTTACTTAAATCTGAATAAATTTGAAAGTATATATAGTATTCCCCTGTTATTGATTCTCTTTTATTCAAATTTTCTATTTCCTGTTTTAAAGGAAAATTCAAACACGAATGTCTGCCTTAACGCAATCCTATCATTCAAATGAGATTCAAAATCAAACTTTTTCAAAATTTATTCTAAAATATTTGATTATAATTTCCTGCGCTAAAAAATCAATGGTGAGAACGATTCCCATTATTTTGCTATAAATTGAAACAGCATTGAAATTATTTTAAGCTTAAACTTATGAAAAGTAGAAGCCTTTTATAAAATATAAATAATTAATAAAGTTTTGCCATCGAATGAAATGTTGATTATTACATTACTAAGTTTTATGATACGGTAACATTTAAAATAAAAGGCTAATTAATTAAAATGGTATTCCTTTAATTTATAAAAATGTTTAGCATTTGTTAATGTGATGCAGATTTTGATTTGTTTCTCTTAATAACTCTAGTGATACAGTTTGGCACCTTTGGCACATCTAATCATATTAATACTAAATATAAC
>JAQGCH010002652.1:0-12177 GCA_034699485.1 Nanhermannia elegantula
CTCTCGTGTAACTCAATGTCTGTTTCCGTTGAGCTTCAATTCCAGGAATCGGTGGGGCTTTTGAGCTATTGCTCTATACATGAAATACCGTTTCTCAGAAATAAAGCCTTACTTTTGGATATACTAAATGTGTGAATGCAGGCAATGCTGTAAATCACAAAACATTACCAAAACGGACGCAAACATTCACTTTCAGGGAGAAAATCTCTCAACTGTAAGTCTTCCTCTTTATTATCTATTAATTGTTAATTGTTTTCATTATTTACTTATATTTTGATAAATGTTTTGTAATATTTATTAATAACACTTCAATTGTGTCATAAATTTGACGAAAATAGTCAAATGTTTCCCAATATTAGTCTCTTATCAGGCGTTTAGATATCAATACAACTAATTGTCTGACTGTTTGTTATTATATTTTAATAATTATTCGATTTTTATTTTATTTTATTCATCTATTTATATAAATCATTAAAAATTAATCTAATTTTAGATTAATATTAAAAAAGCTCTGATTTTTTTCAATCAATAAATAGTTAGAATTAAAATATTTTTATAAAGTTTTTAATCAATAAAATAGATGTCAAATGTATTAAAATAAAATAATTTACAAATGTTTTGATTAAAAATGGTATAAAATATAAATAGAAAGCAAAGAATGAATTATTTTATAATTGAATTATAAAATAGAAGATAAAGTGTTAGTGTTTTTGTCCTTCAAATAGCAATAATGATAGTATTTATACACATATGAGACGAATGCGTGTTTACTGTTAAGCATTCATTAAATTTAAGCCTTTATTTGACTTATTTCTGCGCACTTTCAGGTTATATAAAGTGTTTTTATTATCGTTTCGGCCATTAATTGGCTGTTTTTGGCCTCAGATCTCGCGAACAATAAACACAATAATAATTTGAATCAATATATGATATAATCGATGAAAGAGATGTCAATTTGGTCTCAACTGCAAGAGTTGCCCGAAGAGGCCCAACAACAGGTCCATATGACTTATGGGGAGCAGTTCCCCATCGAAGTGAGATGTGCTTTGGCTGAATGGATAGAAGATAAGCCGTGGAAGGAGTTGGATCCGGACAATCCCAACCATGAAAACTATGCTTCGAGTCTTGTGATGGCTCTCATTCAAGAAATCGAGACCAGAGCTAACGCCGAAGAAAACTTCGTTATGAGATTCAAATTGAATCAATCGGCGCAAAGCTTTCGACAAAACTATTCGCACAATCCATTCATGTTAGTCAGGATTGTGAAGCACTGTCTCAATACTGAAGCAAAAGTTATCCAACATTCACAAAATGTTAGTCATAAACAATATTTTAATATTAAATAATAAATTCATTTAATTGTTTGTTTAGTATTTAAATATTTCAAATCATGAAACAAAACCCCAAATCCGAGACCCTCACCAAGAGATCAATCTTCAAATGGAGAAACAAAGGAAGCAAACCATGGAAACAGAAGAGGAACTGCGTCGTATGCATCAGGAACAGGAACAGTTCATCATTCAATACCAGGAAAACCAAAAAAGACAATTAACTATTCAACAGCTGAACCAAAGCGGGCAAAACATTGAACTCATTAACAAATGGCAGAAAGAGAAGGAATCGTTGGATAATGCGCTGCGACTCAAAGCCACGTCTCTGTTGCAAATGCGGATGTCTCTCATTGATAAACATCAAGAAACGTTGGCTGCTCTTCAAGCGCTTCAACAACGGGTTCTCGACGATGAGCTCATCCGCTGGAAACGAGCGCAACAGTTGTGTGGAAACGGTGTGCCTTTCGATAACAATTTGGATCAAATACAGGAATGGTGTGAGGCTTTGGCTGAAGTCATTTGGCAGAACAGACAACAGATGAAAAGGGTTGAGGGCTTGTGTCAAAGCCTACCTCTCAACCCATCCCCAGGTCTTAATGATAGGCTTTCGAATCTCAATAAACAAATCACAAGTTTATTGTCTAATTTGGTTACGAGTACTTTCATTATTGAGAAACAGCCGCCACAAGTCATGAAGACTAACACCAGGTTTACGTCTACAATCCGTTTGCTTGTCGGCGGAAAACTCAATGTCCATATGACTCCCCCTCAGGTGAAAGTAACGATTATAAGTGAAGCGCAGGCAAACTCAATGCTCAAGAATGATAAGGTCTCGATGGGAGACGCGAGCGGTGAGATTCTTAATAATAACGGAACGATGGAATATCACAACGCAACGCGACAATTGAGTGTCAACTTTAGAAACATGCAGTTGAGGAAAATCAAACGCGCAGAGAAAAAGGGCACCGAATCTGTTATGGATGAAAAGTTTTCGCTCTTATTTCAATCCCAATTTAAAGTCGGCGGAGGAGAACTCGTCTTTCAAGTTTGGGTAATTTTTTTTTATTTTATTCAATTTATCCATTATTTTAAAGTTGATTTTAACTTAATCTTTCAATTTAAGACATTATCGCTGCCCGTTGTGGTCATAGTTCACGGCAATCAAGAGCCTCACGCGTGGGCAACAGTCACGTGGGATAATGCTTTTGCTGAACCCGTAAGAATTAATTTATAATTTTATTTACCGGTATTTTAAATCTAACAGCTATGCATATTTTTGTATAAATACCGGTATATCAGATATTCCTTCAAAAAGGCTTAACATAAAAAATAAAGTGTCAAAAAATAGTTTGTTTCGCTCTATTTCACGCTTGTTTTCATAAACAGTATAATACTTTAGTTTATGTACAAAACATTATAATGTAAACTCATTTGTAAAACATAAAAAGGAGGTTTTTAGTATTCTCTGCACTTAGAGACCATACTTTTCGGGTTTAATTTTGACACCGATTTGGGGATCGTTTAATCGGGTTCAAAAAATTGGGTCAATTATTAAATCGAGTATATATTTAGGTGTTCATTAGTTAATGATTAGCGATAATATGTTTCAACTTTTTTTTGTAAAAATCAAATGCACTTGTGATTCCTTAATATAAGGATTTAGAAAACTATATTTTTCATGAAATGCACATATGTTCGATTTTGGGGTTTTCGGGTAAAACCCGAAAAGTATGCTCTCTATATGCACCTTAACATTGACGGTTTTTGAGGATTTTTTTTATAAATGAACTGAGTGCCAAAAGCTTTTTCATAAAGTTTTGGCAAAAGAAAATTTACATAGAACTAGACTGGAAACTAATATACTTATAAAATGATTAGACAGTGTATTTTTGTTTGACTAGAAATTTCTCAACTTGAGTAGGGCAGCAATTTGTCCGGTCTCGCGTACATTTGCACAAATAAATACATTTATTTTGAAATTATTTTTTCTATTTAATGAAAACATACTTTTTCTTTGAGGAGACTTAATATTGACTCCACTGTATTGTATGCTAAAAGAATTAGACTCTATTTGTTAGCTAACAGAACATTTATTAATTAAATGATTATTTCCAAAAAGGGAAGAACACCTTTTGCGGTTCCCGATAAAGTTCCGTTTTCTCAAGTGGGAGAAGTCTTAAGTCAAAAATTTGAGGCTGCAGTTGGTCGGGGTTTGGGTGAAGATAATTTACGATTCTTGGCCGGAAAAGCGTTCAGAAATCCTCAATTACAAGACCATAACAACGCTTTGTTGAGTTGGTCTCTGTTCAGTAAAGAGCCTTTGCCTGATAGGAATTTCACATTTTGGGAGTGGTTTTACGCCATACTAAAGGTGACGCGCGAACACTTGCGGGGACTTTGGAAAGACGGGTCGGTTATGGGATTCGTTTGGCGAAAACAAGCGGAAGAAATGCTCTCAAAAAAGACAAGCGGAACGTTTCTCTTGAGATACAGTGACTCTGAGTTGGGCGGAGTGACAGTGGCCTGGATTGCAGACGGACAGGAAGCACAGGAGACATATATGTTGCAACCGTTCACATCGCGAGACTTCGCTATTAGAGCACTCGCCGATCGCATCAATGATTTGAAACATTTAACAAATTTATATCCCGATACTCCAAAAGATCAGGCGTTCTCTAAATATTATACTCCTTTCAATGAGAGCCAACCCTCCTCTTCAAACGGTTACGTAAAGCCAGTATTGGTTACTTTCATTCCAGGGTTTGTTTATTTAAATTTTATTGCATTTAAAATATGTGTATATAAGTTGTGATCTCTTTTAAACAGATGGTCTGGCATTGGATGCTCTTTTGATTCTTACCCAAATACCCCGCAATCAACTCTTCATAATCCTCACTCTCCGAGTGATACCTCTCTCTCATATCATGATAACCCTTCAGTGCAGAGTTCATCAAATGATTGTCCTATGAAGTAAGTATCGCTTTGTTCGTCACTACGATTTCGGTCATTGGTCTGTGCAATCGAATGCTAATTAACTGATTAATCATTTTGAATTCATTTAAAATTAATTATTATCAGAATTATATATTTTTATTATAAAACAAATATAGTTATTAAGTATTATTTTATAACTGATATCAATTTTGTAGCGTTTTGTTAAACCAAAAATGTTTTTATATAAATAAATAGTTTATTTGGTAATGCATTGTCTTTTCTCCATCTCAGTGTTGTCGGGACGGGAACTGTTGACGATTTAGCAGATTTCATGAGTATGGATCTGGTTTCTGGTGATATGGATGTTCCGGTCGACTTCTCTTCGATTAATGTCTCTGATCTTATGGCTTACAACAAATCCACATGAGATCTATTCGATTCCAATTCAGATAATATCAATTCTTTAATTATAGCAAATGCAGGCATTTGTTATCGTTTGATTCAAAAGCTGCTAAAAAGCGTAGTCAAAGTGCAAACGCAAGACTGCATTTGATTGTTTAGTGTGCCATAAATGTTATTTTTCTCACTAATCTTTTCCTTTCATCGCCTCATCAGTAGTGCCTCTAATTCTGTTTTGTTCATACTCTACCTGTACGTATGTTTATAGCGTTTAGAGTACAAAAAACATTGAAATCAACTTTCGATTATTTGCTGTTATTTTATCTCTAAATTTTAATTTTAATGAGTTTATAATCAAATATTTTGAGTATTTCAAGTAAATGTTCATTAGATCTTAATATAGGAAAGAGTCACACTATATTTCAATTATGTTATTATATTTGTCGCAGAGGTTTTGGAAAATTTATGTTCAATTCCATTGTCTTCTTATGTTTGTTAGTTTAGTGTCTTTTTAGTGTTTTCATTGTTTAAACATTTTATTCAAGTTTTAAAAATATATATCACATGAAATTAATTCTCAACTAATAACAGAGGATATGTTTTAATTAAATTCTTAAAAAAGTACATTCAATAGTTGTAACTTTTATTCTACAAATGTGGACAACATTTCATACATTAGAGTTGTGTTCGATAACACATTAAATCATATTTTGATTGCAATTAATCTTTATATTAATTATAAAATGTGATTAAAGTATAAACGCAATGAGTTCAGGCAGTTATGTATTGATTAAAATTAATTAAATGAATGAATTAATGTACTATTGCTTACATTTTGATCTGATTTATGCTGTGATCTCATGATTAAAACAGTTAACGCAATGTTAACGGTAGGGAATAGTAAGTAAATAAACTGATGGCAACTGTCGTAACGATTAAAAGATTAATTCTGAGGATTCGTTTCTCATTAGTTGACTGACGAATGGATGCCATGTTTGCGATGCGTTCGTTAAACTTGTGATCACTTTCTGACTTGTAATTGAATCCACAAAACCATTTGTAAAAAGTTTTGATTTGCGAATCTTTTTCTTTATCAGAATCTAATTTTGTTATCATTTCGATTCCATTATTGTTTGACAATGTTTTGTCAGCTTCAACACCATTACACTTGATTTGTTCTAAATATTCTTTATCGTCATCGCGTTCTCTTTCATCAAAACGAGTCCAATATGTAGTTCTAATGAGCTTTAAGTACAAAAGTTAATCAACTCATTCAAAATTGAAAATATTTATAATTACTCGAAAATCTTCAGTTGGTTTAGTCATAAAGCTAATGATTATCACAGAAATAACAGTCAACCAGAACAAGAAGATTGCAAAATACATATAATGCAACTTAAGTATTGTTGGCCTTAAGTCTTGTTCTCCACACGAAGGTTCGCGATATATAATATTCAAAATCATTCGAATGAATCCCATCACTAATCCAATAATAAGTGACCAAAAGGCTCCGTTTTCATTGATTTTCTTGCCAATAACTGCCAACAGATAAACAGCTGCAATGGGAGGCGATAAGTTGGCCGCTACGTCCTGAATATAAATGTAAAGCTGTCCGTTTTGCATCATTTGAATTATTGGGATCCAGAGTATGCTTATCACCACCATTACTATCACAAAACAACTATAAATTACAATACAATTATAGTTATCTTCAAAATAAGACTTGGCTTCACATAATGATTACCGGCCGACTATCATTAGTTCAGTGTTTGTCGCTTTTTTGCGAATTCGGGGCCATATATCACAAGTGAATAAAGTACTTGAACTTATTGTCATAAAAGAATGAGTTTATGTAATAATCATAATTAGAGCTTATATTTAATTAACAAAAATCTGATACCTATTGAATATTGAGCTGAGATCACTCATTAATGCGGCCAACATTACAGCTAATATCAAGCCTTTGAATGGTGATGGCATTATTCCTAAAACAAGTCTTGGATATGCAGTATTAGAACAACTGACAGGACTATTGCAATACTGCATGCATTTCTCGGGATCAACACATGCGACTTCTTCTGTAAATAAAACTCTGCTTATCATTCCGGGGATTATTATTAAAAACAATGGAAGAATTTTCAAATATCCAGCGAAAAGAGTGCCTCCCTGTGCGTGAGATAACGATTTGGCTGCCAGTAATCTTTGAACCATCATCTGGTCTGCGCACCAATACCTTTAATAAGTATAAGTTTAGTTTTAGACAAATTGATGAGTTAACAGATTCACAACCAAATTGATGAAGGCGTTTGTCCAAAAATAAATCCAACCCATGGCATATCGGGGTCATCGACTGGTCTTAGGATTTGAAATGCATATTCTTTCGGAACCGCACAACTTGACAAATTTGGCGGAATAGATGTCGGAATTGCATTCATATATTTTTCTTCAAGTCCTTTAAATCCTCCGACTTCTATCAGAGCTATTAAACGGAATATTATTTATTATTTTTAATCTTTTATTCAAATATTGAATACAATTGAATATTATTACTATTTTGAACTAATAAAAGATAGAAAATTTCAAAGTCGGCTCAATTATAAAGTGTTTCTTTAAAAGAAAATATATTCAAACATTTACTAACTTAGAAATCTGATCATAAACTTAGCTCAGGTTCGCTGTATTTATTAAATAAGCGGATAAATCCATTTTTTTATTTTTCCAATTGAAAGTTGTCCGTTAAGTATTGCAAAAATAAATCAATGTTCCAAAAATTGTCATTTAAGTTGAATTTTTTAAGTGCAACAAAAATTTAAGTCTTGAAAATTAATTTTGACATTTTTTTATAGCATTAAATGCTGATTAACTGCATTAATCTTAAAAAGTAAACTAACTTTAACCAACAGACTTACCCATTACAGCTACAGTTCCGGCGCCGATTATCATAATTAAACATTGAACAGTATCCGTATAAATGACTGCCGTTAATCCACCTTTAAATCAAATTGTAATTAATAGTTGAAATTTTATTTTTAGCCAGTTTGTCAATTAAGTTACCCGTAACTGTGCAAATAGAAGTGACGACCAGTAATAAAATTACACTGAAATAAAGATTCCATCCCAAAGCTTGTTGAATGAATATTCCTCCAGAATATAGATTGACCTTAAATTAAAAATAAGTTGTGCTTTTGTTAAAATGATTCTGTTTAGGTCTAACGTTTACTTTCAAACTGATCACTCACTGAAATTTTAGTGAATATATATAAAAGCATCGAAAGAATTGCCAAATATATCCTTATTCGTGTGCCCCCAAATCTTTTTGACATATATTCAGGTAATGTGCAGACCTATATTTATTAAAACATATTTGTAATGTCGTTTTAAATCATTATTAAATTAATTTTTGAAATTCTTCAAAAGTAACTGTGTTTTTATTTAAGATAATAGCTTCTAAATTCCAACTCTTATTTAAATGTTTTGTTCAATAGAAAATTTATATTGTCTTTGAAATGACTCTCGTGTAAGAAAAATGTGAGTTTTGTTTCAAATGCATTTTTAGGAGAGTTGTGTTAATGAAATAATTTATATAAAAGCTTAAAAGGAAGTGAAATCCACATCTGACCGCAGATTGCTGTTACTGTTTAATGTAAGTATAAGAAAATTTTACAGGTATACTATTGTTGTCAACCTGCGAAATTTTTTTGACTATAATTTACTGATTAATAAAGCTAAATATGAAAATATATAAATGAAACTTCCTTAAACTGGACATTTTTAGCAATAATAATCTTAAGGAACTAATTATTTAATTTTCAAATATATATCAAATTTTATCTTTAAAGTCTATCAAAAGTTATTCGACTTCAAAAATGTCCGAATATTCTGTTTGTCAACCTCTGTAGATTAAATGAAGATTCAATAATTTTAACTAATTGTCAGAGGAAAGTGTATTACAGTGTAAAAGAAGAGATATTGCTAAAAATTGAAAGTGTCAAAGTTAAAAAAATAAACAACGTTTCACTTAATACAACGCTTGAAAAAAGTATTAATAATTGAACGGGAATGAAGAAAGTGCTTGGAATGGAAATCAAATCTCAAAAACAGTGGGATTCAAAATACATTTTTTCTTATTGGGAATGGGAATGAGATTTTTGTCGCTTTCTCTCACTAGTTTGTATGCAGTGCCGCACCCAGTTATGGGGTCAAGAGGGCCATGGTCCCTAAAGTTTTGAATTTAGGTCTGTAGACAGAAAAAATTGATAAATCTCAAATTTTACCCTATGCTGGCCCCCAACCAAAAATTTCTGGGTACGGCTCTGTTTGTATGGTTTGTACACCCAGAGACACCCAGGTTTGTATGGTTTGTACCCCTCTTTGTGTACACCTATATATTAATAAAAAATAATTGGATTCCTCAAAATCACACAAACGTTCATACAATTACTTTATATTTCGATTCATTGGTATGAAAAATATTTCATTTTTATCTTTATTATTCCGTATGTTATTTATCGTTAATTGCGTTTGTTTTTGCTTTAATTGTTTAAGTTCTATAAAGATTAAAAAACTATCGCTTGAATCATAAAAATTTATGGTTTCTTATAGTGCACAACAGAATAGATGTATAAATAAATTCTGTAAACAATGAAATATTTTTATTAAGAAAACAATTTAATTGTGGAATTTTAATAAATTACTTGTATTTGTGTATTTGTTCACTAAAAAACTTCCTCTTTCTTATCGCGAAATTTTTTCATACATATACTTATTACACAAATTAAAACTAGATTTGAATTAAGTTTACTATCGTTCGCAATATGAATGATAATAATTATCTCATACTTTCTATCAGTGAAACAGAATTTGACTCAAAACATGCTGAGTGTTGACTAGTTTTTTCTCGACAAATGCGTGATTTCATATAAATGCTTTGTAAGCATGTAATTCTATATTCTCTATGAGTAACTTTTTAATGCAAATATCAAACTATCAAAGCTATGTCAATGTTTTAATCATATAATTTGTGCAATTTTTTTACACAAAAACACAAAATACAATAAATTTTCAGCACATAAACTAACATAAACTCACTCGACTTGCAATAAAGACCGGGAGGAATATCCAACCAGTGATTTGTAGAATAAGCAGAGCCTAAAATAAAACAATTTATTAAAAAATGAAATAAATGAAGAACTGAAACATTATCAGAATATTATTTAAAATTTTATATTAAAAAAGTATAGAAATAATTCTAAAACTTTTTGAGTCCTATAAGCTGAACGATGAGATCACTCAACAATCTTATAATAAAGTATAATAATATTGGTTTTTAATCAACTGTTTGTACACAAAGATTAGTATTAGGCTTACGTTGAGCTCAAACGCTCCGACTCCTAATCCAGCGGCAGCGCCTGATGAAATATATGTCAATTATGCTTACAATAAATCAATTAAAATAAATACCAGATCCGGCCAAACCAATGAAATGTTCTGATCCAATGTTTGAGGCAAACACAGAAGCGCCCACCTATTCAAGTGTTAAATTCTAAACATTTAAATGCACCTTAAAATTGGAGTTTAAATTATAGTATTTTAGTATCATTTTAAACCCAATTTTGACGGCATTAAACTCAATAAGTAATAACTTTAACACAAATACTTACGGGCAACCAAGTCATAAATCTTCCCGCGAGAAAATAACCGCTGATTGTTCCTCTATTAGACCGATACATCGCCTGTAATTATTTAATGGATAATTAATTTTAAAAGAATTATAATGTATGGTAAGAATAGTATTAATGATTGGTTTTAGGTCTTGTGGTATTTTAAGCTATAAAAGACAAAAACCGGTGCCTGAATCAAAACTAACATACAGTAAATATATATCTATAGTATATCGCATTGAATTCAATTTTTTCTTAAAAGGTTGGATTTAATATTTTTTAACTTTTTTAAATTCACTTTTCATTATTATAAATAGTGAGTAAGGCTTTGATATGCCTGATAAGTAAGTATTCAACACAATATGTTATCACCGTAAACACCGGTGTATCAGACATCAATAAATTCTACTGTAGACCTGAACTCAAATCACTGGTTTTACACATTTCTCTAAAGAAAGCGACAATTTTTAAGTCTTACTTTTATGTTAGTTAAAGGATTTTCATTAAATTAAATATATTGAAGTGATTTTCTACCAAAATTATGATTTATTTGGTAAAAAGAAGCCTTTCAAAAAATAGACAACCTTATTTTAAATAATTATTAGACGTATATATATCCATCTAAGAACACCCCCTCCCCCCCCAACTCTTACTGTGTCCCTAGCAGTGTCATAATTCCAATTAAGAAATAACTCATTAACACTGTACCACTTTGAGGATATTGCTATTTCGGAATATTGATCATTTCGGGGACATTAACCACTTCGAAAAGTTGGTCTCTTCAGTAAATGTGGTCAGTGGTCACTTCAACAAGTCAATGTAAATAGAGTTTGTCCGCATCGGTCAGCATCAGTTAGAGCTATTGAAAACAAAAACTTCCCATTGAAAAGCATTGGTGGCTTACTCTTTATTCGGTAACTTGACCACTGGCCACTTTTCGTTAATTTTTAAAAAAATTGCGGGTTCAGGTAATGCTAGTTTTAATGATACCGGTCTCAACTCCGTAGAATGTGATGGGGCAGAACCCATGGGGTGTCAGACAGTTTTAATGATTATTGGATTATGAAAAGTATTAAATTTCTTATTGTCTGTCAAGGTTTGAGTTTCTTGAGTTACTTTATTTTCAAACTTTCATAAATTTAAATAAAAAGATATCATTAAATCTCAACAGAAATTATAAATTGTCTGCTTTATGTACAGTGATCTCTGCTATAATTCAGGTAATAGACATGTATTAACTTTAATTACAATGGCTTTGAATTTTGCATTCGAATGAAAAGTTTTAGATTGTAATCGATTTAAATTCATGCCAGCATTTAGTCTAAAATACCTTTAAATTACTGTATATAATGAGAAAGACTTACATAGAAACCTGTGGCCAATACAACCAAGAAATAGATGACTACAATACTGATATCCCAACCATCGAGATGTTTAACACTATTTTTAATGTTACCATAATTTGTAGCATTATTCAGAATCTCAATCGACGGAGAATTAGTGATGGAATGCATTGTTTAAAACTTAAAAACACAGTTTATAATACTTTTAATAATATACAAACTGTTAAAATTGACGCCACTTTGGGATCATTGCTATCACTATTCACTACAGTAATAGAAATGCGATGAGAATCTGTGTAGTGCTGTATTATATAATATGAAAGAGTGGAAAATTCCCAATGAATGATATCCAGGCAACCAGACAGTACAGAATCGTCTAGAATCGAGATCCTCAAAACAGAATACAGACACAACTCAAAAGTATTGCTTTTTCAAAACAAGATTTCTGCTTCTTATACGACTTGCGATTCTGTCATTGGGTGCAAAATATGTTGTATAAGAACTACGTCA
>JAQGCH010002653.1:0-12176 GCA_034699485.1 Nanhermannia elegantula
AGTGGATGACTCGAGACCAAGAGGTCCTGGGTTCGCTACTAGCAAACTTAACCAAGTATTTTTAATTTTTAAATTTTTTAAAAATTTTAATTTATTTTAAATAATTATTGATTTGTAATAATTGTAACTCAAATCCATTTATTTGTTGTAGTCATTGCGAAAGAATTTTTCATTGACTACCATTATCATAATTGAAAATAAATAATTTTGACATTTAAATATAAAATTAAAATTTATTTACTTATAAAATTAATAATTATTTAAAATAAATTAAAATTATAAAAAATTTAAATAAAATTTAAAAATACTTGGTTAACTTTGCCAGTAGCGAACCCAGGACCTCTTGGTCTCGAGTTATCCACTCTTCCACTGGACTACTCCGCCTTGTGATAAAATCTAACTTAATGGGAAGCCTATAAAATCGCATAATTCAAACCCCCGAAAACATACCTTAAACCCCCCAGTGGCGGCTAATTTTTCAATATGTTCTTCTAAAGACATATGTTAATCATTTTATAAAATAAAAGTTTCAAATTGTTTCCGGTCACTGCTGATACTGCATCGTCAGGGCAAACATACTTCCCGGTTGAGAGATCGTATAAATTTTTGTAACACAGAATATTAAAGAGTAATGGCAACTTTCCATAGAGCGTCTCATCAAATACTACGACTTTTCTGCTTGAACCAACTTGATCCGTTTACGGAGTGAATCACTAGAGGACAAATAAATCCCAATTGTAAATATGTTATGAATAAATACATACATATCTGTCATTTCCAAAATAAGGGTCAGGGGGTTGATCTCCTCCAGAACTCTCAGAATTCTGAAACAGTATAGCTTGGTTCCTGTTTGATTTTTCAATAAAACAATATTTAAAATTTTGGCGCCAAAATGATTTTCTTTAAAAAGTTATCTTTGAAATCTAATGAGATTACATGCCTCATACAAGTTTTTGACAAAATAAACAAAAAAATTTGACGAGAAAATAATTTTTAAAAATGACTTAGCGCGAAAGCGCATTTTTCAAAAATTTGCCGTAGAAAAAAGATGTTTTCCGTTATCGAGGTTTATTTTTTTTAAATGCAATCTAGCCACTCTCCTAAGAAACTACATTTCAGAAACTTGAAGTCTTGATGTCACAGTGAGGGTCCACTACACGTGCCTGTATGTTAGTAGGCACATATACAGCTTTGTTTTTGAAATTAGATCTATCTGCCAAAGTATAGTCCGTTAAAGCCCTCATATCACTGTCTTGAGCTATTCTACTATCCATATTCCTTGTCATAAGACTATCATTTGAGAAGATTCTGCCCAAATACTTAAACATCTAAAATTATCTAAGAGTTTCTCCACCGATCTTGATATCCAATTACCTTTGAGTTCGATTGATGACTATTGCTTCTGTCTTCGATATACTGACTCTCATACACATTTCACTACAGGAAGTGTAAAACGTGTAACAGAAACAGAGGTGTGTTTAATTATCATACATATACTGAAGAACATAATTTTATTACATAATAATTCTATGTTAAGACATATTTTTACTTGAATTTTACTTTATCACTGTATTACATATTGGTGTTTAATAAAAAAAATTTAATCTTAATTATAAATTCCATGGGCTCAATATCGGGTGGGCTTTTATTAAAAAAAATTTTCAGCGCCTAGAAAAGTAAAAAATTAAATACAAGCCCATGGACTTATTTTCACGAAGTCTCGGTACATACGATTTAACTGTTAAAGAAATTTTTTCAAACCGGCGGTTAAATTCGGGGAAATTATTTTAACCGAATTCGGTTTAATATAATTTGAGAATGGCAAAATAGTAGAAATTTCGGTTTGAATCGGATTAAAAATTTTTAAAAAAGAGAGGAATAAATTGGGCGAATCATAATTTTTACAAATAAACTTTAGAACACCCCATTTTCTAAAACATCTTGAAGCTATTTCTTCCCAACAAATTGCCGCTTTAATTATCACATATTAGTGCATATTTAGCAAATATACGTCCCCCGGTTCTGATTCGACCACCTTAGGACAATATTTACCCACATAGGCCAAAAATTTTAATTTTAAACAAGATACAGTTTTATTTTTAATGTACTTAATGAAAAGTAAAGAAAACTATTTACTTAAAAATTTTCTCTGTAAAATAATTGATTACAATATTGATTTAAAGTTAAAGTAGCAAGCTAACTTATTAAAATATCCAGAATTAAATATTCTATTATTAAAATATAAATGGGAATATTTTCAGAAACCTATAAAGATTCGTATAAAACGTCTAATTGTTAACCAAACCTGTTGTATAATTTCTAAATAAGCAATTAAAGTATTATTGCAGTTAATAAATACAATTTTTTTAAAATTACACCTTATTACAGGGCCTTCAAGATTGATGATCTGCATTATTCCTGCATTGAGTCAAAATGAATTGTCTGAATATTTTTTAGTGCAATTTATTCGTGTATTTTCTTCTATTATATTAAAATTTTATTAATAAAATGATTCCTTCATTTTCTAGTTTTATTAATTAAAACAACAAATTGTAAATTTTTTTTATTAAACAGTTACCTTATCTATAATGAGATAAAGGTAAAACCCGTGTTCACAATAATGGTAATCTATCAAAAATTAATAGCACTCTTGAGACAGATCATAATTAAGTTGCATTACAAATATTTACAGAGAAAATATCAAAATTAAATTTTCTTTATTAACCACAAAATACTCTTATAATTATTTGTTATTAAATATTTCAATGCTATTTTAGTCAAGTGTTTACTTTAGGTAAAGAAATACTGTATGAGTTATAACACGATACTTAATTAACTTTTTATATAATAAAAATTCGTATTTAAAGCAATACTGTATTGAAGAGAAAAATAGAAAGTTATAAATTCTAACAGAGAATATGATACAAATGAGGTTTTTAAAGAAAATTTGTTTTATTTCTACTGAAAAATTAAATTCAGATAAATTTGATTTATTCGTTAAATTTCACCGTTTTATTGGTGTCACATATTATGGTTATTATTCAAATGAAAGTAAAGTGAAACACATTTTATTCGCAATTTTGAATGTTATAATGTATGCGAATTTATTGAGTATTAGTTTTCCGTGTTTTATGCATACTTTCCGGTATAAATGTGATTACATCAAAAATGTTAAATTCCTTAATAACGAGATTGGATTCAAGCAGTTGATCATATATTACCTGTTATTAGATTTTATTGCCATCACTACAAACATTATTTTCAATATAAGGGGTAAACAATTCAGAGAAATTATCAGAGAATTTAGAGAATTATTCACTGAGTTAAAAGGGAATGAAAAAAATTTTAAAATTTTATATGTATTTATGATAATATGTTATTTATTTCCTTCGTTTGTATTCATTATTTTCAAGATATGTTTTAAAACATATGATTTTAATATTTTTCATTTGATTATTGAATTATACACTCGTTATTATATATATTCATTATACTTAACAACAGATTTTTTTATCGGATATTTTACTAATTATTTGGTTAGTATTCAAAAACTCTATAAAAACCTATTGAAAAATGCCAATAAAACAACACTAAATGCTAATGATATTCAGGATTTTAAGTCTAAATTTGTCAGAATTCAGGCCCTAATTGATAAAACATCTGATATATTATCCCCATTAGTATTCCTCAACTGTGGAGTAAATTTCTATAATATAGTCTTTAGTTTTTATTTCACTATTAAATACATATATAATCCCACTTTTGTGTCAATTATACAAAATATTCGACTTTTCTTATATATAACTCGGTTACTATTTTATTGCCTTAACGCAGAAAGAATTAAATTTCAGGTAATTTTTGAAAACAAATTTTAGACCAGAACAGAAAACAATGTTAACAGAATATTCTTAAAATTCTCAATAAACAAATAGAATAATAAAATATTACAAAAAATGGAAAATTTGGATAACTTTGAAGATGAAAGTGGAGAAAGAAAAGTAATAAATTTTAAAATATTTTATATTTTATTTTAAACTTATATTTCTTTTTAGTTCATAACTCTATTATTGGTATCCAACCGAAGCACTAGAGAAATATCTGTGTCTGGATTTTTCTGTATTGGAAAATCACTTATTTTAACTGTAAGTTAGAAATTAAATAATTGATAAATTAAAAGCATTTAATCAATAAATAAATTATTTTTTAGATAATAGGACTTTCGATATCATACACTATTATTATTTATCAAAATGTAGAAAAATAATCATAATTTCTATAAAAATAAAATCTCTATTAATAATATATTAATTATCGCACTTAATGTTACAAAACTGCTTATTGTATTTGCGAATTTATTTTCACCAGATATTAATAATAAAATCAGACCTTAAAACACAACATAGAATATGTTTCTTAAACTTAATCACAGCCTAATTATTAAGTGCAGAATATTATAGTAAACATATATCGTTTTTTTAAATGTTAAAAATTGAATAAACTATCCAGGATTTGACAAAATACGTTTTCATTGTGATAAGGAGCAGGTGTAAGTGAAAGGGCGCACATGCTAAGACAAAATTTTTTTGTTTGCAACATATTAATAAATAGTTGTTTTATTGCTAAACATGTACCGTTTAATAATTCTTTAGTATTCTGCCCCTCAATAAAAAATTCCACAACCTGGTTTGGGCTTTGAGCCAGAGATGGAGAAGGTATGAAGTCCAGGGGGGGGAGGGTTATTTCTAAATATAATTTTATTTTGGTCCCCCCTTTGAGTTTTTTCAAGAATTTTTGAAAATTTTACCTTGGTATCCCCTACAATTGCAAAAATTCAAGGGGGGGCCAAAGTAATATTTCGGACCTTGAGGGGTACACCCCACCCACACCTCGTTCCCCATCTCTGCATTGGACCCCCCATATTTCTTAACCAAAAAGAAGAGTCAAAGCCCTAAACCAGGCGATGGGATTTTGGTTAAGGCATATCTTAAAATAAATGAAAATCCCAAACAGCAAAAGCTTGCAAAATAATATTTTTGCTGTGGAACTAATAGAAAGTGACAAAAGCATAATTTTATGCCATATTATATATTTAATTTGCTTTTGCAAAGAGAATACTATTTTTAGACCTAGGCGTTACTAAATTTTGTCTAAAAATAAATTTTAATTAATTCATAAAATAAGAATTTGTTGTAAATAAATTAAAAACTACATTAATTTATACAGTACTGTACTATACATAATATAAGATTTCTTAAAATTATAAGTTAAATACATTTCATATATAAAATGTCGATTACTTTTATACATTTTTGATATTTAACTATAATTTTTTATTATTTTACTGTTTGCGTTGCAAAAATTTAATTTACATTTGCGTTAAGTGGAAATTTAGGAATGTAGAGGAAATTATTAGTGTGAAACTTTATATGTCGTTAATTTTGTTCCTCTAATTTATCTTTAAATGTTTGTTAATTCAAAATCCTGCGAAAGTTAAAACATATTTACTTAGAAATTAATTTTCCAATGAATCCGCTGTAATCTATAATCAGTCACAAGTTATTATTTAAATATACTTTTGCAATTTATACGTATATATTAGAGGTTTACAAATTAAAATCGCACCAGCGTGTTTTTGCAAAAACACACTGGAGAAGTTTAATAAATTTATGTTTTATTGCACCAATATTAAAATATTAACAGATTAAACAATAATTGATTAAATTTTATATAAACAGTTAATGGTTTTTTTTGGTTTGACTCTAAAACATTAGGGAATAATTGGAGCACTGTCTGAAATAAGGGGTTATCTCAATTTTTTCACAAATTGAGATTTTAATTGATTAAAATAGAACCAAATCAAATCTAATTATGTACGAAAAATGAATATATGTTGCAATTGAAAATTTTTTGCAATTAATTTTTTAATTTTGTAAATTCTGATCATCAGATCTGTAAATACAGTACAAACAGTTAGAAATCTAAAGCGCATGCGTATAGTCTGCTTGTATTGAGTTTTTTTCGATATAGTTCATATATGAGATAACCCCTTATTTCAGACAGTGCTCCAATTTTGGACTAGTGCTGGTGGGGCTTGATCAATTTTTGAGATGTAAATCACTATGATATATATTTGTTTTAAAGTCTGTCCAATAAGTAATTGCAATTACTTTCATAGATGTTGCGTTTTTCACCAGATCATAGTTATTGTCGAATAAGCGTTCAAATTAATTGACTAATGTTTAAATGTTTTAAATATTATATTTAATGTAAATAAGTTAAAAATTTTTCTTAAGTGTTAATATACAATATTCATTAAATCTTTGATTATATAACTGTGTTTTTAAGTGTACAAAAAATTTAATTCTCTGCTGGAATAGAATGTAAAGCTCTATCGTTTAAGTGTTAAAGCAAAAGTAGTATATAATTGATGAAAATAATAAAAATAGTTCATTGTTTTCTATATAATGTTCTACAGCTATTTTATTTCCACTTCCGTTCCACTCCTAGAGCGAAATCACCAGAAATTTAATTTCAATATAAAAAGTGCCAAAAATAAAGGATTGAAACGGAAGTGGAAAGAAAATAGATGTAGAAACATTTAGATAACAATGACACTGCTTTCAAATGATAATCACATTTTTGTTAATTCAAATTGATGTGAAAATCAAGAGATATTTACAGTGAAATTAATTTTTCAATGATTCCGCTGTTAAAGTAGAGTCAGTCACAAGTTATAAATTATATAGTTTTATAATTTCTTCAGAAGTATATTTGCCTTATTATAACTATTGTCTTCTACACTGATTTTTTATATAATTAAATTTTGTAATTAAAATAACTTATAAATACAGTTCATCGATAATAACTTAAACACAATTATTTTTCTACACTAAGTCTGCATTTATTGGAAAGTAATACAAAATTTTAAGCAATGAATTCGCGTAAAATCGCCGTTATTTTAATTCTATCGGTTCTACTCATTAACTGCATTGTTCCGGTGCTGTCCAAAAAATGTAAGGACGTAAGTGATTGTCCAAAATGTGAAAATAGTGAGGTGAGTGTTTATTTTTACAAATTATATTTTTAATTGATTAATGAAATAATAATTAAACTAAATAATGGCTTATACAAAAGCTGCTGTTCATTCTAGCACGTGGATAATTAAATGTAGGTTATTTATTTTGTTCTGTACATTGATACATTTAGTTTTTAATAATACGGTAATAGTATTATTCTCAATTTTAATGCTTTAACGATAGATTTTTCTAGACATAACCAATATCTAAACCAAACAATTGAACCGATTTCCATAAGGACCTATGAGTATAGCACTTTGTATACACTCATAGGCCCTTCTTATAGAAATCGGTTCAATTGTTGATACTTTTTTAATTATTCGACTAAATATTTACATCTACTAGTGTTCCCATTTTTTATTGTTTATTAGTCTTTAGGCTTTAGTTGAAACAATTTTTCTTATTCTAGACTAAGATTAATGACTCGAAATATGACTAAATTAATTGACTCTGTAATCACTTTAGTGAATATAATCAGCTATTAATCTGAAGTGATCTCAACTTATTAGAAACGAGTTTCCACTTCTTTGTATTGTATCTTAAAATACATACTCATCCATCCCTTACTAACAAACAAAGTCTAATCATCACAAGTGATAACATTTATGTTAAGTTCTATCCAAATGATCAACATTTTAGTTAGCATTCATTCCACATTTCTATCTCTCATTTAATTCTTAAATTTGCTACAGAGAAGTGCATATCTCTCTCAAATTAAAAAATATATTTAATGTCAATCACATTATTGTAGGAATAAAAAAATGCATTTCATTTGTGAACCATTGTTTATACTCATGCATGCAAAGTAGTGCTGTCAAAAGTAACACCGCACGTTTCAAATCATATTCCATATACATATTGAAATTTGTATAATTTTTGTAGTATTATGAGAAGTCATGTCGTACAAGTGTAGTGCGATGTGTGGTTTCAATTTTATGCATAACTCTTATTATAAATGATTTTATGCATTAATTCCAATTTTATTTGCAATTAGCACATCTTTACAATATATAATTTTTAGTTAAAATATTATTACTCATGTAATTCTAAAAAATAAACAATTTTCTGCATTTATTGAATGATTCATTTTATTTAATTAAAAAATATAAAATATATTTTAATAATTATTGTTTGTGATGTAATTAATATTTAATTTAATAATTGAATGTTTATTTAAAATATAGACTTATATAGAAACAAAATTGCTTCAATCATTGATTCTTCTTTGAGAAAGAATATAAGCGTTGCTCACTTACTGATAAGTAGTGATGCATTTATTCTTGGAATAGGAATCTAATTATTTCATTTCTGGAACTGGAATATAAATAAAAATCACGTCAGAAATAGAAATAAACGTCAGTTATAGGAATAGATTTTTAATTTTCTTATTATGGCTATTAAGTGATGGCGAACAAACACTTTTCACTTTTATTGTTCCTTAAGTTAGTTATGAGTGAAATTTAATATTAAATTGCATTATATATAAGTTAACAGACAGTTCATTTAAAATAAATCAAAATTTAAATAACAAACACAGGTGTAATATATTTTGAGACTATTAACAAAATTTAATTATTTTATTTAAAATCAATTTATAATTACATCTTTTTTTAAACTAAATTTATCATTTTTAATATTAATTATAGCCATCTGTTTGTGTGGCTTTCAATTAATAAATTTTTTGGTAAATTATTAAAAGATTTCATGTCAACCACATTAAATTGAATATTATTTACGGAAACACTGTTTTTAATAGTAATTTCACTGAACCAATGCGTGAATTCAACTTTAGGTTTACTTAAAGCCAGTTTTATTAGTAGTTTAATAGTATTATGCGTTATATTCACTCTTGTATTGAATTTAATTGATTTCATTTTTGGACAATTAGTGCTCAGTTCACAAACTCCTAAGTCCGTCACGTAAGGAAAGCATTTTGAAAAGTTGCCAAACATTTCAAAATAAATTGTGTCTAAATCTTTAAGTTTTGACAATGAATGCAATGCTTTGTCTGTTATTTGATATTTAGTCTCAATTTTTAAATATTTAAGTTTTGGTAAATATTTGTGAATGCCATCAAAGAAACTGTCATTTATTGCATTATATCTTAACTCCAAATGAGTTAAGTTTAAGCACTCTTTCAGTGATTTACTCACTATTGCTTCGTAGCCAACGATTGCATTACAGGAAAACCCAATTTTTAAACACTTTAATTTTTTGTAATGAGACATAGAGTTAAACATATGGTAAAAAACAGTTGGATTTCTGTTATTTATATAAATCAGAAAACTCTTTAATAGTTTGCATTTAATACCAATCACTTTCACAACATTAACAATTGATTGATCAGTTTCTTGCTCGGAATATATATTAAGTTTTAATTGTTCCAAACTTTTTATATTTAAAATCTCTTGCATTAAAACGTTGACTGCAATTTCATTCATTTCTGCAGAATAGCGAATGTCTACACTTTTTATAATATTTTCTAAATTTTTAGGAAACGTTTTAATGGCTTTCATGTCACTATTGTCAAAATATTGCGAAATTTTATGAAGTTTTGACACAAATACCTGATTAATATCCATAAAAAATCCAAAATCAAATATTCCTTTGTTTTCAACCAAATTTGGACAAAATTTCAAAATTATTTTAAACTTTTCATTATATGCTATAAACTTAAAGTCAATTGTTTGTAAAGTTTTTCCAAATTTTTCTGCGAATTCTCTCAAATATTTATCTCTTAACGACCAAAAACTGAACCCAATTTCCTTCAAATGATTGCAATATTTAGTAATCAATTGTAAAAGAGATTCCTCGTTATCCATATTCATATACACGTCAATATTTATTTTATTAATAAATTTACACTTTTTTAATACACTTTCAAATGCATCTAAATTTATTTTATAAATCGCACCACAACTGAAATTTTCCCTATCTATTAGTTTAATAACCAATTTATTTAAAGTGTTTTTTCCCAAACTATTAGAGTTAAAAACTAGTAAAACATTTTGTTTATTATAAACACATCTCTGAAACTGTTTAGAAACGCATTCAAAGCGTATTTTATCCTCAAATGAGAGAAAACTCAATAATTGTTCGCACAAATCGTCATAAACTCTATGACTAAATGAATCTCTTCTGTACTCATAATCACTGTTAAATTTGACAAATTCACTTATTTTTAACGTTTCACCTTCCATAATTAATAAATTACACAGTTAAACAATTATAATTATTATTGTTAATGATAACCAAATTAAAAAGAAGTGATATTACAGTATTGAATATATATACTATCAAGTCGATATAACTTGCAAAAGTAGCATAGTCAGATCATTTATAAAGAGAATTTTGTAGAAATTTAATCGCATAGCGCAATTGCAGTGCCAATAATTTAAACAATTACTATTTATATCTCCCACGCTTACAAGTTAGTTCCTTTTTGGGTTATAAAAATAATCACGCGATTCTTGCGAATTTAGGTTGTATGTGTTATAACCTCCATTTCGAACCCTTAGTAACACAAAACTTTTATTTAATTAAAAACAATTTGACTTAAAAGAG
Organism: Nanhermannia elegantula; assembly: GCA_034699485.1. Classification (NCBI taxonomy): domain Eukaryota; kingdom Metazoa; phylum Arthropoda; class Arachnida; order Sarcoptiformes; family Nanhermanniidae; genus Nanhermannia; species Nanhermannia elegantula. The sequence continues at coordinate 10,641 of JAQGCH010002653.1, forward strand.
CTACTAATAGCATGAATTCAATGAAATGTGTCAGAATCTGCCATCACTATATTGAGATTTATTGTATTATATTTATACCTGTTGCACATATAACTATAGCAACAAATAATAAAAGCTTTAATCAATATGTTGCGCGCACATATAGACTCATATATTGTCATAAATTATGTATCACTAAAATGTGCTGTTTTAGAACGCAATCTTACTTTTAATTTTGTTACTTTTAAAATATTACCCCTACTCAACACTTCCGTTAACATTTAATTATGGTATTATTGATCTTTCTGTTTTTCATAAAATTCGCTTATTTTCAACTAATACATAAGTATTTTTTAAATGTTACTTAATGTTGCTCTCTATACATTGCAACACAATTATGTATTTAATAAATTATTTATTTATTGATTTAATAAAATAGGCTTTTCTCAAATAGTAATTATTGGCACAAAAAAATGAATTTTCAAAATAGTTTTTCAGACTAAATAAATAATATTTGTTAATATGTTTTTATTAAAAAATAAAAATTATAAATAACTTTCATAAAATACAATATAAATATAAGGTCTGTTAAAGTTCATTTTATAATTTACGTTAAAATAATAATTGGATCAGGCCAATAACGTTGGGTGGGGGTGGTTTGTTTCAGAATTTCATGAAAATCTAGGAGGGGGTCAAAATTCCTCTGTTTTCTAAGACAATTTTTTTGCTGAAAACTCATTTTTCCGCCAAAAAAAATCTCGCCAAAATTTTACACACAAAATTTTGACTCGAAATTTCTTGGGAGGGGGGGGGGGATCAACTCCTAATTGGTTAAAATAAATTTAGAATTGTTAAATTTTAAACTATTTATTAAGTTATTTTATTGTGTATATTTTTGCGTAACAGACTTAAAACAATATTGTTAAAATTATTATTGCATAATTATTATTTTATATATAAAAAATTTTAATTTTTGCGCTTTAAATTCAAACATATATTTTGGACATATATATTCAGCTTCTAATATTTTGTTGCCATGGTATATAAGTTATTCAATATACTGGCAACTTCACTATTGATATAATATGATCAAACAAGCTTCAAATAAAATATAAGCTACATCTACATTAAATCTATAGCGCATGCATCATGTATTACGTTTTTCTCAAAATCTTACATAAATGTGTTATACCCTTACTTCAAACACTGCTCTAATTCTGTTGATTCTGTTAAATTAAAAGGTATACAGAAACACTCCGGTAAAGTCCCTTAGTTGGGACCGAAAATTGGCATTTGGGACTTTATAGGTCGGGACTTATGGAAAAAATTTCAAAATCAATTTATTTAATAAAACATTCATATCTTAACACACTTTTATACACTTTTTTAATCACTGCGAAAAATTATTCTTAAGGCTTTAATTTGTTATACAGAGAGATTGAAAAGTACTGCAACATAGGAATAGAAATAAAACATGCAGAATGTTTTCTCAAATGGGGCACAACAACAAAATAAAAACTTTTTGTTCAAAATCCTCAAAATTGATCACTAATATTA
>JAQGCH010002654.1:0-12176 GCA_034699485.1 Nanhermannia elegantula
CATATGTCCCAAATCTCAGGTCTAGTAAAGTGAACCCTTACCGAAAAAATAATAAAACCAAATAAATACTGCCACTAATCATAACTCTTATAACACGAATAATTAAAATTTGAAACTTTCCACTATTTCTCAGGGATATTGTAACACCTCATTCCATTTTTGATATAATAAATTTTGGAGGTGCTGCACCTTATTTCTTCTTAATATTGTTAAATTAGTGTTAAAATTAAGGAAATAATAGAAAATTATATTTTGGTTTTAGCGCGAGGATGTGTTGTACGACAAACTAACGCTTATACGATTGAAGTATAAGAGTTACTAAGAATATATGTTGTATTCAAGTAAGGTTTAGCGCAGTGGTTAATGCACTTAAATAAAAGGGTGATAAAATTAACAATAATTATGTTCCATTCTGTACTTCTGTTTCGATGATTTGGTGGAGTCGTCTTTCGCCAGATATGAAGGAATGAGTCCATCGAAGAGCAAAACCATTAGCAAATGCATCAAATCTTTGTAATACCCAAAAGCTACCAATTGTTCCAAATTTTGACGCAAAGTGTTGTAATGATTCTCAAACAGCCATAAGAGACACATTTGATACTGACGTCGAATGCCTTTACCATTCCTGCAGTCCCTCAAGAATGCAATCAATTTCAATGAGTCCAACGCATTATAAGACCACGACTTAGACAACAAGTCTCTTGTCTTTGAAATATCCGCGTCTTCCGTGATGTGGAAGAAGAAGTCAACTCTTGGATCAGATGATGTCGAGTAAGTGGGCGAACAGTTTTCGGTCAACGCGTCCGAAGACATGTTCAATATTTGAATTACTGTTTCATACAATACTATTAAATAGAAATGAATTTATTAAATAACTGTCTGATTATAAGTATTAATAAATTACATAATTTTGTTCGTATGACAAACGTTTTGAGTCAATACAAACTCAACTCTCTATCTATTGCTTCAGTGGTTTCGCCCTTTTTCTTAGTAAAGGTTGAGTTCAATAATTATTTAATACAAATACATAATTACAGATATTATTTGTAATTTTTTTTATTATCACTTTAAATGTATGTCATATTAAAAGCATTTCATATTCACTGTAAGTTTGAATTCCCCTCAAAAGTAATGTTTACGTAGTTTGTGTACAAAATTTAATTAATAACAAATCATATGTTTGTTTGCATTTGTCTGATGTGTCACTATATGTGTCACTAAGTTATGATATTTTTTTATTTATAAACAAAATGAATACAAAATATATTAAAATAATTCAATTTAAATGATTATAATTTGTTATAAATAATAATCAATTAAACCATAAATTAAAGGAAAATATTTGTAATATATTTATAGTGAAAATCAATTAAATAAACAGCAAAAGAATGAGTGAACACAACAGTACAGAAAAGAAATTATTAGAAAATATTCAACAATGTTATCATCAATTGGCCACAGAAGCGAAGAAAAGACATCAACCAATCAAAGAAGTAGTCATTCATTTAATTGATTTGTAGATTATTTGTTTTAATATGAATTGCATTTGTTTTGAAGGCGTCTGAGTCGGGAATTATCAAAATAAGAAGTGCCTCAAAAAGACAACAGAGTCTAAGAATCGCTTTAATGAACGAAAGCGCGGAAATTATGGAACCATTCTTTATGGGCTGCGACACAAAGACATCCAAAATGGTTCAGATTAGTCTCAATGCCATCCAAAAGCTGATCATTTTTGAAGCGGTGTCTAAAGTATGCGTTTATTTGCAATTTATTTACTCTAAAAATATGTGTTAATACATGTTTTGTATCTTTAATTACAAATATTTAAACTTTTATTAATTTGTAATCACTTTCAGGCAGCGGCTAATAATCTTATAAACTGTTTGTGGAATTTGATGGAAAGCGGTGTCGAAGAAGTGAAGTTATTGCAAACCATCACTCTTTTGATATCGACTAATAGTTTAGTCCAAAGCGAAAGTCTGGCAAAAGCGTTGTCGCTATGCTTTAGGCTTCACTTCACTAAAAACTCGACCACTAATAACACTGCGTCGGCAACTATTAGACAATTAGTTTCTGCTGTTTTCGAAAGAGTCCAAACAGAAGATCAAACTCCTAACGAATGTAAGTTTGACTCATCAGAAAAATCTGATTAAGGATCGCATTTCATACTAATATTTATCTTATTTGACAGCAAATGAAGTCCACGACATTAAATTTGATGACATTAAGTCTGGGAAATACACACCAATATCCTTAAGACCTGCAGCTTCTGACGCCTTTTTCTTTTTTCAAGTATTTTAGTGAATAAAACTTTAAATATTATAATTATATAATGTTTGAACTTTTGATTAGGATTTAGTCCAATTAGTGAACGCAGACCAACCATTTTGGTTGACAGGTCTCACAGAAATGACCCGAACCTTTGGTTTAGAATTATTAGAATTGATATTCACTTCTTTTCCCGATGTGTTTTATAAGGTTTGCCTTCAATTGTGATTGATTTGAGAATTTTTACATTAATTTATTTTTATCTAAAGCACGAAGAATTCAGTTTTCTTCTAAAAGAACGTGTCTGTCAGTTAGTGATAAAGCTATTCTCTCCAAATACTAAACAGCGAACCCAGTCATTGAATATTCAACAAACAAATGCATCGCTTCAGACAACTGATAAGCCATTTTGGCCCATAACTGTTCGCTTATTAAGAATAGTTTCTATATTAATACAGAAGTTTTATACAATGCTGGTATGTATTTGTAAATCAAATCCAAACTGATTCCTGTTTAACATAATGATTGATAAAACCTATTTCTGGTATCAGATAACGGAAAGTGAAATATTTCTGTCACTACTTGTCAAGTCTCTGGAAGGAGACAAACCTAATTGGCAACGTATGACTTTATTTTTGAATTGATTTTCAATTAATACTTCAGTTATAAAAAAGATTCAAACTGTTTCAGGTTCGATGGCATTGGAGTCGTTGCATAAGATGATTCAACCAAACCTTATCAGGTATTTGTCTATTGCAGTCTAACCCCGTTATAGTGAAACGATCGGGACCGGCCAACGCCTTCACTATAACGGGGATGAACTGTACCTACTCTGGCACTAAACTTATAACCGTTTTACAAATTAATTTACAGTTGTTTGTGTCGCTTCTATGACATGAAAGTAAGAAATTTAATTAACTATATATTTATGAAATACCTTATTCTAATATTATTTAATTGTTTAATAGCCTCATAGTTCGAAAATATTTCGTGATATTGTGAATGCGTTGTGTATTTACATTCAGTCTCAGTTTTTATTCGTGGACTCGTCCACTACTCAAAGTTTAATCGCTTCGATAGTCAATAATAATAACAATTCGAACCCTAGTTTAGTGACCACTCCTTCTAATTCTTCATTAAATTCATTGACTTCAATATCAAATCATAATTCACCTCAACCGGCGTTTCTGTTGAGAGGGATTTATATTCCGTTATTGTTTAATACAAATAAATTAAAATATAAGCCTTTTTATATCGAACAATTGGACAAATTAGAAGCTCCGACAGCTCCTGAGGGACACGGACTGTCGTCTGCTTTCGCATGTATTATAGAAATAGTTGAAAGCTTAACAAATGTGATCGAAGCCGATGTTGAGAACAATTTGCATAATGTAAACGAACACATCAGTGCCGTTCAAAAGTTGAGTGAAGAAACTCGTCTTCTTCACGAAAATTTACTCAACGCTTCGTAAGATTTGCTTTTAAATTAATTTAATTTAATTTAATTTAATTTAATTTTTTATTAATTTGCTTTCAATAATTGATACCATTTTATAGGTGTTGTGGACTTTTAGGCGCATTCTCTCTATTACTCGACGCTTCTACCGATGAAGCGGTCACTGAATATATTTTGAATAAAATGAAAAAATTTGGTAAATTTGCAATTTTTATGTATAATCAAAAACCATTTACTCTTATTTCTAATAAATTATATACTTATAGCTGGTCTTTACGGCATATATGAATTGGAAGCGGCCAGAGATGCAATGCTTACTTCAATTTGCAAATCCTCTCTTCCTCCAAATTATACCTTATCTGTTTTGAATATAACTCAAACTAATGAAAGTATTGATAAACAACAGAAACCGCTCAGCAAACAAAACAGTTTGGATTCAAACAATAGCATTAATATAACAAACTTAATATCGCAACAGAACTCTCAAACTCCTAGCAGTGGATTATATTTAGGCGGAAACGATACGAGTGAAACACGACAACAAGTCATAGCAGTTGGCACTCCATTGCCATCTGCTTCACTGCCACAGAATGCACAACAGGGACCTGTTATGGTGAGAATCTTTTGATTACATAAATATTATTTTTTAATTGTTTATTCCATTTGTGTTAAGCTTACGTCAAAAAATCTTCAGTGCATGAACGGTAAGATAGTTCTATTGGCCTAAAAAGTGCTTTAACTCAATCATTTTACAGCAATTTTAAGCGTTGCTGACAGTCATGGGTCAGTCCTCAGTGAAAAGTCATGGCATATAATCCTAACAACTTTACAGCATTTGGTTTGGATTCTTGGCCTAAAGCCTACGAGTAGTGGTTCACTAAAAGTGGGCAGAGCTGGTACAGAAGCCGGTGCTTCAACTAATGCACTGATCACCACTGCAGCCATGTCTGACTTACCAGTGCTCTCAACAATGCTTTCGCGTCTTTTTGAAAGTTCGCAGTAAGTGTTACTTTTCTGTAATATTCTCTTAGAAATTGAATGTTATTAACAAAAACCTATTTTAACTGATAATTGTGTCTCTGATTCTCCTAATGCTAATCCCAGCTATGCTTCTGTAGGCGATCTGTTGTCACAGGTCTTTCAAAGCTCGCAGTAAGTGCTAGTCCTATAGCCGATCAAAATTAGATTTCAATCAAATTCTATATAATTTTATTTTTTTAATTCTAATAATTCTTTGTTTCTTTCGTTCAATTCTTCAGACGAAGAATTAATTCCTTATTTATTTTTGAATTATGTATTCATTATTTTGAAAGTTGTATTGATTGTGTTTTTAAGATATCTTAAATCTGAATCATTGCTACATTTGGTGAATGCTTTGGTGAAGTTATCGCAGGAATCTATGGATATTGCGTATAACAATCGCGAGCCTTCATTAGTAAGTCTGCTTTTTTTAAATTATTGACTTGAGTTCTGCGCCAAATATTTTGCGTAATTTTTGATAAATTACTTTTTTAATATCAAAAATTTGACTAATTTTGATTTTTGTCAACTAGTTCGCAGTCGCAAAGCTATTAGAAACAGGAATTGTAAACCTATTCCGTATTGATATTATTTGGAAACAAATAACTTCACATCTTTTAGAAGGTATTCTGTATTTTCATTGCTATTTAAATCAATGCTAAGTTTAATTAAAAATTCTAAAATATGATTATTTTATTGCTAGTCTGTACTCATCCACATATAAAAATGCGCGAATGGGGTGTCGAAGCGCTCTGTAATTTAGGTGAACATAGTTTTATGATTTCATTTTCGGTAATAGTTTTGAAATAAATGTATTACAATTATAGTGAAGTCAGCTCTTTCTCAATCACAATCTGAAAATAAATCAACGAATGAAAGCGAGAATTCAAAAGTGAGTTCTGGCATCACAACAGTCAAGCAATTTATGTTTTTGGCTCCACTTCAAGACTTGTCATATATCGCTCATTCGGATATTCGTCAGAAGCAGTTGGACTGTACGTTACAAATATTGCAATCAAGTGGTGATACACTTACTTACGGTTGGCCTCAAATATTCGAAATCGTGGGCGCAATCAGTGATACACAGAATGAGAATTTGATTCGATGTGCGTTTCAATGTCTGCAACTAATAATAGCAGACTTTCTGGCCCTCATTCCATCCCTTTGTCTCATCTTATGTGTCGATACAACCGCTAAGTTTGGTTCTCAAGAACAAGAGCTCAATGTATCGCTCACTGCAATCGGTTTGCTTTGGAATATTGCAGATTATTTACATTCGAATCAAAATAAAATTAAAATAATTTTAGACGAAAATAGTAATAAAACTGATTCTAACGATCAAAATCAACTGATAACTGATTTAAATACTTTCGACACCTTATGGATGGGATTATTCACGCGTTTGGGGTATAAATAATAGGTTTATTTTCATGCACAGCACTGTATAATTTAAAATCTTGGGCTTTTTCATAGCGATCTATGCACTGACACGCGAGCATCAGTTCGCAAGAGTGCGGGACAGACATTATTTTCAACGCTCACAACACACGGGTCTATACTTGAAGCTAAAACATGGAAATCAGTTTTATGGAGTGTATTATTTCCACTGTTAGATCGCGTCAGAGTTCTGTCTGGCTCTGCCTCAAGCGATAAAATAACTAATAGTAAACTAATGGGAAGCGGAAGTTCTGCGATCATTATTCACCACTCAAGAAATACAGCACAAAAACAATGGTTTGTTTTGGGAATTATATAACGTTAATAAAAGTGAGCTTTTCTAACATTTTTCATATAAATAGGTCTGAAACTCAAGTTTTAGTATTATCGGGTGTTTCGCGTATATTAAGTATTAAACTTGAACTATTAGTTAATATCGAAGATTTTTATAAGACGTGGTCATTACTTCTTGAGTTTATTGAAACTTCAGCCCTTAGCAAAAATAGTGAAGTTTCGCTCTCAGCTCTCAAATGCTTTCAAGAGGTTTTGTCTGTCACTAAAAGTGCGAATTATAGCGAAAAAAATAGTTCAGAATCATTATGGAACGCGGCCTGGAATGTATGGTAAGATCATTATTGCAGTAGACTTTAGAATATAAGACATTTAAAGTGTGATTCTGTTTTACTTTGAAGGTATAATATTGGGTTCACTACAACACAATTGAAGGATATTTTAATTGAATCTAAGGGTTCCATTAATATAAATAAAAACTCCGAAATTTACATTCCATCGCAAGCATTCTTGACTTCACTCATTCAGATATTTCCCTATTTATTCATTCACATCAAATCCAAATTTTCCGAAAGGTCTGCATTTCATTTCATTTTTTTACATTGAGTTAATGGCAATTTATTTTTCTCAACAGTGACTTTCAAAAGTTATCTATGGTATTACAAAATGCAGTTTCTGTGCCATTAATGAACTCTGACGCAAGTCTGCCATATATGATGTCCCTTTCAATGAATGAACCTTTGAGTCCATTACAAGAGAATACACTCTTTGTTTTGGAAACATTACAGAAAGAAATACTGCTTGAAAGCGATCTCTACCCTCTGTTACCGTCTATTTTCAATCAATACTTAACATTTTCATGCTATGCCGTCAATATAAGTCAGTTCAAACTTCTCACTTAACACAAAACTCAAAAATAATTATCTTTTTATTTTGTTTTGCAGTTCCCACACATTTACCTTCTTTTGTTAGTACACAAACTGCGCCACAATTTACTTCCGTAAGTTTTGAAAGAGTCGTTTATTTATAAAATATTTTTTAATTCATTAAAATCTTTAACGAATTAAAGGGTGAAATATCAGCGATTAATGCAAATACTTATTTTTCATTTGGTGAAAGAGCGATGAAAAATACGTTAACTCTTTACCAAAAAACAGCAAATGAACAGATCGTTATTAAATCAGATATTCTTCATTCAATAATTAAGGTTTGATTGAATTGATTCGTTTAGTTGTATGAACTCCTCAAATGTTATATTTGATAGGCTTTAAAAATTCCATTGTGTATGAAATATTCGTGTCCCTCACAAACAACGTGGAAATTAGCTGTCAATTCATTGCTTACTGTATTACAAATAGGTCTTCCAGTCGCGCGACAAAACCGTAAGTCATCTCATTCTATGAAAGTTAACATTAATTTAGTTTTAAAACTCATTTTATTCTGTGAAAAGCTCCTGAATTTATAGGAATGTGGGGCGATCTGGCGCTCTCTCTCGAAGGTTTTCTGTTCCCAACCAGTAAACCGGCTTCAACTCAAACATTAGAAGAACAACAATTCGATGAATCATTAGATGTTAGAGTAGTTGAACTAATTAGGGACGCAATAATGCCTTTTGCGGCTCAAATTCCCAAAGAGTTTCTCTTACAAATAGTTTCGTTGCTCAATAAGGGATCAATTCATTCAGCGACTAACAGTTCACCTGTCGGTTAGTATTTATACAATATTTACTTTTTTGTCGGTTTATTAAGTTTTTGAATTAATTATTGAACGAAAGATACAGAATCGACCAGAAAATTACGCGAAGAGTTCGCGCGAACCTGTTTCGAAACATTACTGCAGTTTTCATTTTTGGGTCCAAAGGGAAATCCGGGACTTTTCATGCAATCTCTTGGAAACGATTTCACACCTGATCACAGTATTGGTATTGTTAATAAAATAGCTGTCACTTCAATACTTCAACGATTCAACGAAGTAGTCGTCAAATATGTAGAAGACGAGAAACTATGTCCGTGTCCTCTCCCCAGGTATTCATTCAGATCGATATTTTGATGATAGTTTACATTGGGCTCAATATTCTCAATACTTATATATTGTTTTTGATTCAAATAAAGTTAAGATTTAAATTGTTTCCTTTGAGGCATAGAATGGCTGAGATTTCATTTGTATTGAAAGCATTGGCGACACTAATAGTATCTTTAAAGAAAGCTCCCGTCGATAGCGTAGAGCCACACGTTTGGGACCTATTAATAAGACTCTATCCTCATATCGTCGACTGCACTACTTCTAACTCAGTTCAAGTGAATAGATCTCTAAGAGAAGTCTTACACGAATACTCAGATCTATTATCGCCGCCATCGATGTCTTTGAAGTCCATGAAGAACGGTTGCTGAGACTTATTCACTATTTGAATCTCTAATGCAACGAAATAATTGAGTTTAAGAATAACATAATTCTTGTTAATTCTAATTATTTATTATAAATTTATATTTTTTGTCGATATTTCTTTATTTCCATCAAATTATTTTCTATTGAAATGAATTTTTAATCAAACGTTATATAATATATATTATATATATGTTTATCTCGAAAATAATAAATTATTTAAAAATAAGTGATCTTTTAATTAAATATCTAGTCGTTTAATAATTCGGTATAACTTTACTTCATTTAATATTTAATAAATAAAATAATTTTTTATACATTTATTTTCTTATTTAAATTCAATCAGAAGTTTTAATGTATAAAATATTTATATTTAAACTGAAAAATTAATTCATTTGATTAGTTTTCATAAAACTATTTTTGAATAATAGACTTAATGGTAAAGCTTTGATAACTTTAATGAACTTTATTAATGTCTGAAGTTTTTGATCTCGCGGATGAGCTAATCATATAAATGTGTTGTTTTCCATAGTCTTGAATGTGTACCTTTGCTCTAATTTAGAAAAACGCTGTACTTATTAAAAGTATTACTTTTTAAAATATCAAAAGTCATGAATAGTATGAATTTTGACACTTATCCAAACACGTGAGTTCAATCTTAATTTTTTTGTTTACCTCAAAAATTTACAAAATAATCGGTTTTCTTTGGAATAACATGTTTTGAGTAATACGTATTTCAGAAGTTGCCAGAAGTTAAAAGTTTAAATCAAAATCAAATGATTAAAAATGAACAAAATTAGTCAAATTTTATTCTACTTAATGAAAATTACATATCAGACAATTGATTGTAATTCAAAGGAAGACTCAAATTATTTCTGAAATCTACTTTATAACTAACTTTCTTGGAATGTACAGACGGTATGCAACAAATCTTAATACTTATAATTTAACAAATAATACCGTATAATAAAGAAATTGACATTAAATAAAAGCCTAAACTTTTGACTAATGGAAAAATTAGTTGTCAGCGGTCTCTATTTTATGACTATTTTGAAACTTTTATGACTTTTCTGTCTAAATGGAGATTTCAATGTATTTTTAACATTGCAAGTATAGGACTGGAAACAGTGGTTTACATTTTACTCAATAAGTTCAAACAATAATTTCAAAAACTTATCAGTTAAATAAAAGTATAGGCTTTAATTTGATACCAATTTTATTATTATTAATATGTGTTAAAAGCAAACACCCTCTGTATTACAGAATTTTGAAACATACAGTTTATCCGATTTATAGTGAATCAGAAATTGGAAATGCCTTTACGGGGTTTCAAAATAAACTGGCAAAGGTCTGTCTATACTGATATGCTGTTTCAGCCAAATCTTCACTACAGTATAAAGATTTTTTATAATAACCGATTTCACTATAACGGGGATAAACTATAATAGTTTAATGCTATAAATAACTGATAATATTTTCCCGTATTGTCCAACATATTAATTATTAATTATAACTTTATATCTTAAATAGTTTTTTCAGTTTGAAATGTAATTCAATTTACAAATATGTACAACAATCGGGTTTCAGGATTTTCTTATTACGCATAACCTATTTATATTCAAATACAGAGCTTTTGAAAAGCTCTGTAAAGAGAATTTGATTAATTGCTTACAGAAATCTTCAGCTCTTTATCACAATTCATTTTTTAGAGTCAACACCTCTTTTTGGTTGAATAAAAAATTTTATTGAATGAAAATGTTTTCAAAATATTTCTTATCGATATTTAAAGCGCAATGAAGTCTAACCTCTGATTATTTTAAAAGTTATTATTATAACCCCTTATTAATCGTTGGTTACTATAAAATAATTAAAATTACTTTCAAACTGATTAATAAATGAAAAACTTTACATAAGAATAAATTTAAATTAATAATAAAATAAATGATTACTATAAAGAAAAATGAATGCTATAAAAAATGAAATAATTAAACATAATTTGAAAAATATGTTGAAATAAGTTGTGAACAGATAACTATGAATTTGGGTAATTAAATAAAATGCATTTTGACTGTCCATAAAAAATTGTAGATAAAAAACGATCCATTATTTGAATAAAAGAATATATCGAATGAAAAACTGGTGAAAAGTATCAAATAATTTACAAGTTTTACTTCTATTTACAATTCATTTAGCTTTAGAACCATTTGTACATAGGGCCGAATTATAGTATAGTCACTTCTTTATCACTATCTTTGTTGTCTTCTATACCCTTCCAATTGATAACATATCCGTCGTTATCATAAACATGTTTGAGTTGAGTATCACTATTAGAGTTCTTCATATTTCCCAATATATGAAGCTGCGACTGATTAGTCCTTTGGCCCATAGCTGCGGAGTCGTGCCTCGATTGCGAACCACAACACTTCAGACACCCACAACTTTCTCCTAATTTTGAAATTACCGCGTCCATTGGTTCCAAAGAGTGCATCCAAAGCGGCAAATAGTTCCAGTTCTGTAGTTTTATTGGCAAAAGACTTGGATTTTTGTTTTGGATTATATTTATGATAATCACTATAATTAAAAGCAGCAGAATTGGTCCACCGACGCCCAGCAGAGCCCAAAAGCTGATTAGCGACAGACCGAACACAATCAGTGGTAACAAGAAAAACATCATAATAAGGTAGACCACACTGAACCACCGATATTGAGCCGTAACATTACCCAACATTCGGGCCAACGTTATAGGAATTCTTGTGAATGGTATCGGATAAAAGAGAAGAATACCGGAGATGTTGAAGAATAAATGACAAAATGCAAGTTGAAGTGTGTCATGTATTTTGTCAGAGCTGGCCGCCAATGCTGCCAATATACCTATCAGTTAAATTAAATTTGGTTTTTAAATATTATGCAAACAACATGAATGTCAATTAAATGCTAACAATAGAAACATTTGTATTATATGTTTATTGAGGAATATCATTAGTTAACTCATAGTTCTGTCTAATTTTCAAACCTGTAGTAGTTGTGCCAATATTTGAGCCCAAAGTCAACGGATACATCCTTTCTAGAGATATAACTCCAATACCAGCCAAAGGTGTGAGCGCTGATGTGAATATTGAACTGCTCTGAACTAAAATTGTCATAACACAGCCCACCAGTATTGCCAAGTATTCAACTAATATCGAATAAGGAAATTCATAGTCTCTATTCATTGTCTTTTTGATGACTATAGCAATTTGTCCCCTGAAATATATAATACATATAAGTTTTATGTCCATCATTGAAGAGAGCCATCAAAGTCTAGCTCACTATCAAGTCTACT
>JAQGCH010002655.1:0-12175 GCA_034699485.1 Nanhermannia elegantula
GATAGAATAAAATTTAATGGGCGTGGCTCAATTTTTATTGATGGGCGTGTCTTAGTCAATATCACGTGTTGCATAGGTTCAACCCTAATATTAAGATTTAAAAATAATATACATTTCATGACCTTTAAATTGAGCCTATATATGTTTCATTATTCAGACGGGAAAGTGGCCAAAATAATTTTCAAATATGACCATTTCTTCCATAGGGCCCATTATAAAAAAAATTTCAAAATTGAATATCAGGTTTTCCGGATGGAATATCAGAATAATTTTTTGGGGATCGATGAGCCATTGAATTAGCTTCAATTTACCATAAAAACACAAAATTCCGACAAGGTCGCATTTGAACAGTTTTTGCAATTTATATCTATAAATCTCTTCAACAAAATGCATTAAATATTAAAATTGTGTTTATGGAGGCATTTAAAATAGTGAAAGCCATGTTAGTATTTAATCTATTAAAGTAATTCTATTTTATATTGTCTGTGGTTTACAAAAGCTATCAATATATGGAGTTTAGTTATTTTAGTTTAGATGACATTTCAAATTAAAGTTCTTGTCAAACGAAATTCAAATTACTTAAAAACACTCGAGAGTAGAAAATTTGAAATAATAAATATTAGTTTTTATATTCACAAACATTTATATTTGAAAATTATGTTTCATTTAAGTCTCACATAAAATTGTAATTATTTTTAAATATTTGAAAAGTTGTAATAAAATTGTTTATTACATAAAAATGAGGAAAATATAGAAATTTTGAATTAATTATTAAGTTTTTTATGAACATCCTTCAAATGTCTTTTCATATCACTTGAAGTGAAGAATATTTTATTACATTTTTTAACTTTACATTTGACTGATTTATTATTTGTGTGAACATAACTGATGTGATGCTTTAAATCACCTCAAGTAATAAAACTCATATCGCATTCATTATAATGACATTTATGTGTTTTAATACCCAAATGTCTATTCATATGTTTTTTTAGATCTCATTTTTCTGTGAACTTTTTATTACATTCATTATAATTACAAACAAATCGTTTTTCTCCCGAATGAATGCGTGAATGTCTTAATAAATGATGTTTAGTATAAAATGTTTTATCACATGAATTGTAATCACATTTATATCTCTTTTCTTTCAAATGAACACATCTTTTGTGACCCAATAAATGACTCATTGAGTAAAACTTTTTATGACATTCACTGTAATCACATATAAATCTTTTTATTCCCAAATGAATTAATTGATGCCTTTTTAAGTCGGAGTTTGTTTTAAACATTTTCTTACAACTATTTTGATTACATTTATATTTCTTTTCTGACGAATGAACCAAAAGATGTCTTTGAAATGTTGACTTATGGTCCGTATTATATTTACATTGAGGCCAAACACAGGAATATTGATTACTATTATTATCAATTATTTTCATTTCAACACAATTTCTGTCTTCTCTGACATCTATTTTACAAATACTTATATTTCTAATAATTTTATTTTCATTACTATTATTAAAATTACTTTTATTTATATCCACATTAAAAGCATTTAAACTTTCAATAAATTGATTGTTTTGTTTCAATATTTTATTATTATTACTAATATTTTGCTTAATATTAAATAATTGTAATGTTTTACTAATATTATGACTGATTTTACTGTTTAACTCACAAATGATTTCTATATTTATTTGCATAACTATTTCATATGATTTTTGACACTTTCTATAGTGCAAAATAATATTGTTTAATAAAATACAATTTTTACTAATATTCACATTAAAAATGTGCTTTTTCTGTTCAACTCAACTCACATGTGGTCTATTTATGTTTCAAACAAAGAACTCATATGATAGGAACCGAACCATTTATTTAGGGACCGGTTTTAAATTGCGAGAAAGATAGCACCGGTAGTGAGAAATTAAAAGTTTTAATTTAAAACTCATGCAGAAAACAATTGTGGGCTGCACTGTATCACAAAAAATTTATTGTATTATATAAAATAAGTTATAGAGATATTAATGATTAGCGCATTATTTATCTAATTTTAATTGAATATCTATTAAATACATATTTCTATAGAAAATGTTACAAAATATAAGACTTCACTCAAAGAAACATAGTATAGAAATAATAATATTTGTTATGAACAACCCTCACATGTCTATTCATATTATTTGAAGTAAAGAACATTTTATTGCATTCTTTAACATTACATTTAACTGATTTTTCTTTTGTGTGTTTATGAATGATATGATTTTTTAAATCACTGTTTTTAACACAACTATAATTGCATTCATTATAATGACATTTATGTGTTTTAATACCTAAATGTCTATTCATGTGTTGGTTTAGATGTGACTTTTTGTTAAACTTTAGATTACATTTTAATAACGAAACATAATTATTTGATAATCGTTTTTATTACTACAAAATGTTTTACAGAAAAGAGTTCTTTACCCTTAAGGCGTATTTAATGGAATTGAAAAATATTTAAACATAAAGGTTTAATTAATTCTATAATTATTAATTTTTAAGAGTGGCTGCATTTACCGAGCGTTCGGTAATAAATTCTACTTGGGTTGTACTATTTATTTAAAGTTGATGCGTTTAAGGAAAAACGTTTAAAGTTAATCTAACAATCATATAATTTAATGATTTCAATTCAATTATTTATCTTTCTCTTTTGTGTCATTCAATCATCAAATTATTTTCATATGAAATTACTTTCAAAAAATACTGAATAAGCAGTAATGGCAAAAGCCGGGCACATGGCTCCCGGTGATGGACGCGGCCGATGGGAGAATAAACTTATATTTGATTAAGAAAGATAAATAACATATATTTTGCTTTTTACCGATTTGAATGTTTTGCGCAATAGAATTGCGCAAAATATTTATTTTAAAAATATAATTATCTAAATATTAGTCTTAGGTTTTATAATGAATAAACACAAAATAATCACAAATATAATTACACAAATTGATACATTTGTTAATAATATTAAGATAAATGAAGTTGGATATGTTTCTATGAATGAACCTAAAATAAATGGTTCAAATATGGATAAGATATCACTAGAAAATATTAAAATAGTTCCGATTCTATCTGTAATTTCTATGTGTTGACCCACAAAAGCAAATATTTGGCCAAAAACTGTAGACAATCCATAACCTGTTGCTAAGCTTCCAATCGTTAGGTAAAGCATTGAGTTTTGTCCCAAATATAAAAATATTATCGATATTAAGAGAATTAGCAAATGATATGAAATCATAATTTGTGGTTTGAGTTTGATTGATATGAAAGCGCTTATAAAATTTCCGACAATAGACGCGAACGCTGATGTCGCTGCTATTTCTGCTGCTTTGCCTGCACTCAGTTTGAGTGGAATAAACTGATAAAATGTTGTGCTAAAGTGTAAATACATAGTTAACGATACTTCTGAAAATGATATTAAGATTGAAACCAAAATTATAAATAATTTCTTATGAAATTCTTTTTGAATCAAATGCTTCGTCTCTGAAGTTTTATTGTCATTGAAGTCATTGACTTTGTCATCTGTGAGTTTATCATGTTTTTTAACAAAAAACATTATTATCAATAGTATAGGACCTAAAATGATATTTTTTGCATTAGACAAACTTATTGTAGATTACCCTAAATTTCCGTATATAACCCGCGGGTTATGCAATTAAAATTAATTTTTGGAAAATACAATGCTATACAAGCATATTTTTGCATTTTATTAGTGCCGTAGCCAGGATTTTAGGTTTGAGGACTATTCTTTGGAAAAATACAAAATATGACAAATTTTTAAAATTCCTACAAATCCACACGTAAACGTTCAAAAATCTTTGGGGGCTATAGCCTCTGCCCACCCCTAGCTATGGCTGTGCTTTTTATGTAAATTATTGAAATTTATAAACTGAGGCTTATACATAGAGTGCGGGTTATACACTGAAATTTATGGTATATGGCAAACTCAATAAATACCGATAATTTGTATTATTCCAGATATAAGAAAAGGTTTCTTAAGTTTATATCTTCTCTCTATATTTATTAGTGTTGTGTTAATTATTGTCATTTGTTTTGAATATATTTCATTTGAATAATTTTCGAGTTCACCCGTGAGATAAGGCTTATCCAGTAGTGGGCCGAATATAACACCTGCTGCATAAGCTACTTCACTAAATTGAAGAATTGGTGAACTATTGTGTTGCCAGATCTCAACCAACCAAACATGAAAAACTGTATTCCAAGCGCCCAAACAGATTCCGTATATAAAAATTAATGAATACAAATGCCATAACTGTTGAGAATATGGTACTAAAATACATGAAATCCCCATTAGTATTATGAGAACAGATATAGTCAACTGTCTATTCATGTATTTGAATAGAAATCCAACTGAATATTGAAAAAATTAATATTTTATATTTTTAATTTTTATTATAACAATTTCTCACAGAAAGAGCCAAATAAAGAACCAAAATTGCCTACAGAAGAGATTAATGAAATTTTGTCCATTGATGTGTTCATAATATGTTTTAGATCTACAAATGCAGGTCCAAAAGTTGAATTTCCTAAACTCTGTGATCATTCAAAAATAAGTAATTGTTCTCAATTATGTTAGTTAAATAAGAATTATTTAAATTTAATGATTAAATAAATTAAGGAAAGAGATAAATTTATTCTTGCATATGTTATGTGTATTAACATTATAATTAATGTATAAACGTATCTATTCCATTTTGAGTTAATGTCCTCGGTGCTATTTATCATATTTTCAGCTGTCATTTCGATTAAATGATTTAAACACTTATAAATACTACAAGATGTAATGCCTAAACAAAAATAAATTAGTGTTATTAGATTGTAACGTAACATTTTCATTTTTTGCAAAGCATTTTCCTCAGCCAACTCCATTTCAGGTGATCTCACCTTTAGCCTAGAGTTAGAATGAAATTTTACATGTAAAACCTTTGCCGGTGTGATTTTAAAATAAATACTAAATAAAAATGAATTTTCTAAAAAAATTGGAATAGTAGAGAAATATATATTTACCATTATAATTTTTAACTAATAAGTTTAATTAAAATATTTTTATATAGACTTCTTTTTTTCCCTTTTTGTAAAACAAATGCATATGCTACATATTTTATAACGTTATGTACTGTATATTTCTCATCATACCTGACAAGTAAAAAACAT
Source organism: Nanhermannia elegantula (assembly GCA_034699485.1). Classification (NCBI taxonomy): domain Eukaryota; kingdom Metazoa; phylum Arthropoda; class Arachnida; order Sarcoptiformes; family Nanhermanniidae; genus Nanhermannia; species Nanhermannia elegantula. The sequence continues at coordinate 5,215 of JAQGCH010002655.1, forward strand.
TACTTTACACTTATATTAATCAAAACATTTGCTACTATCAATTTACTATTGTTCAAAAAATTAAACATATTATTTTAATTCAATTTCAGGTTTAATTTTTAGACATTAAAATAACAGCAAAGCTGGTGTTGTTATAAAACTTTATATTAATAAAAAATTTAGCAATAAAAATAAATATCACAAAAAATTATTAAAAAGACAAATTGTGATTTACAAAAAAGAAAAATTATTCTAAAAGTTATTTTTGGTTGTATTAACAAAAGATTTAAAACATTATATTTCTATTTTATAAGTCAAATCTGACAAAAAATGGCCTAATAAATCTATTGAATTTAACCCACCTCCCTAGAATTTAAAAATTTTTTTAACTTACACTCCCTCCCGCAAATGGGTCTGACGAACCCTAGAACTTATGATTAATATTTTCAGCTAATGGAGCATTCTTTTGAGTAGATTTTTTTATTTTCTTCAATAAATAATAATAATAACCATATTTATAAACCTTATGAGTTTCAAATATTACAGGCAGGTTTACCACCTGTCCGGTTTTGGAGTATGCTGTCCGGGTGAAGGACGAGAGGTCGAACCGGACTATGTATGTCCGGTTTTACTCAAAATTACATCCAAAACTGCATTTCAAGCATAAAAATTTTAAATAAGTGAAATTTAATCCCAGAATTATATGCTTATCAAATAAATTTAGCTAGTTTTGATTAAATATTTTATGCCTATAAATACGTTTATTTGAATGTTTTGTTTTCGAGTGATAGTTAAATGTGATAAAAATTGATACTAGTATCTGTGAAAGTTAATTTAGTTCATGAATGCACAAGAATGGGGGTTGCATAGGGGTTACCAAAAAAATCCAAAATCAAAATTGTGTATGGTCCCCCCTTTGAATTTTGCTGAAATTTTAAAAAAATATCCTTTGGTCTCTCCTATAATACTTTTGTCCGGTTTTGGTTTCAGCAAAAGGTGGTAAGTCTGGGTTAAATGTAAATAAGGTTTTGTATTACAAATTCAAAATTTTGTGCAATTATTACATAAATAAATACTACAATTCAAGTAGATTTTATTACTTAACGCCCGATAAGCACCCAACGCTCGCTCGCCTCGAAACCTTGGCGCCGAGGGTTTTTTAGCTGTTAGCTCGGGGCGTTGAACGCCAACATTCGCCTGGGCGTGGGCGTTAGCGTCTGGGGCTACCATCCCTTGTTATAGCCAATTTTTAAGCTACAGAACAGTATGACTTGTATATGTAGTTACTGTAATATCCAAAATTTTAAGTATTGATTGATTGACTGATTTAATTAGTAACACATGTCTAAACACTTGTAACATGATCAAAATAGGTTAAATGATAGTTATTTCCAATGAATGTTATATTAAATTTTTAACTTACAAAATAATATGAATTGTATATGTATTTAAAACCCAGCAATTTAAGTACAATTGAGATTTAGTCTTAGTGTATTATTAATATTATTAAACATTAAAATTAATTTTTCTAAATACAAAAGTTGTTTTAAAATGTTAAAATTATGTTTAAAACCTGAGTTGTAAGTTTTTTAACTAAAGAAAATATTTTATAATTTTAATTATTAATTTGATTAAATAGTTTTATAATTTATTTAAGGAGTATGGAAAATAAGATAGCTAAAGATTACTCAACTAATTAGATATTTTCTATAGTTTATACTAAAATTAAAATTTTGGTATTTTCTCGTTTTTAAGAACGTAAGACAATATCAGATTCAGATTTTACGTAAAGAAACACATAAGATAAAATTTTTTAAAATCAAATTTAGGAGGATGGCGGGTCTGAATTTTTTTCTTCAAAAACAGACAACTTTGGGCTATTTCTCGCATATTTGAAAAAATTTAGAGCCATGCCCTTCCTGAATTTTATTTTGAAATATTTTATCTTATATGATTTTTTATATAGAATCTCAATCTGATATTATATTACGTTTTTTAGAAAGAGAAAATATAAAAATTTCAACATTTAATTTTGGCGAGAAAATATTGTCTTATTTTTTGAGGTCAAATAATAATTTGAAGTTCTTATTGATAAGGACATTTTGATGAAATAATTTTTATCTTAGCTATTACCGTTTAAAATTAACATTTAAGTGGTTTTTAATTAATACCTGGAAGTGGGCCACCTATGGTCTTCGGGTTACAGTAAAATGTTTACCTTAAGACACAGTATAAGATAGGTTGAACACAAAATATTTAATTCGTTGAGAATATTTTACTATCTTATTTTCCATATTTTTCAGGTAAAACTTCAAACTTATTGAGGTTTATATCAAGTCTAATAGATTTAATTGACATTTAAAAATAGATTATTAAAATGGAAAACGTTTCAAAACATCAGTTTTTTTAATAAGAAGTTTAAGGTTTTGAGTAATCGGAATTTCAGTTCAAAAATATTCTTTGAAAATGATGAATATGTAATTCGAAGAATGGAGGAAAAGGACATAAAGGGGGCTTTGATTTGCGCAGCTGGTAATGAAATGATTGAAAGCGTTTCGAATGTGCAAGCATTTTATGAATATGATCCAAATGGGTTTTATGTGGCTGTTAGTAAATCTGACGGTGAGTTATCTTAAATATTAAAAATCTTGAGAAAGTCAATTTGTGTTTTACTTTTGCAAGATTTTGTGAAAATTTCAGTTTAATTTGAAAAATACCTTTTAGTAATATTGGCAAAAAGGTTAAAAATTTTTTATTATTTTGTAGCTTTAGCCTTTTAGCCCTAATAAATTAAAATTTGAGATTAAATTTTTATTAAATTTTTTAATACAGATTCTAATTCCTAGATTAACACCTAGACCCAGATTACATTTCATTTTTACTGTTTTATCACTTGGCTTTATTATAGTTTGAATTTGAATAAATTCGAATAGAAGGGCTATTATCTGCTTTCTTTAAACTTTTTTCAGATTTTAAAACCTTTATTTTTCAAATGACTGTAATTAGTAATTTTTTTGAGAGTTAAATTGGGCAAAGCTTGCAAATTTCAGCTTGCTCGCAAAAGCTTACAGTTGCAAAAATGAAGTGCTATTAGATAATTAGTTTATCAAGTTTTAAAAATAAAATCTTATAGTTTAAAAAGTCCAGGTTAAAGACAAATTTGTTTTTTAGCTTTAGCACTGTGAGAACTCTTTAGCTTTCAGAATTAGCATTAAGCCCTGCTTCCAAATTTTATAGCTTTTAGCTGTAGCTTCAGTCGCGACTAATAGTTAAAGATGTAAATTTGCAAATACTTTGATTTAGTGATTTCTGTATATCCTCTATATGAATAGATCGTATAATAGGTTTTTGTGGTGGAACTGTTATAACACATTCTACAGGATTTGCAGGGCTTTTCAGTGTAGACAAAAATTTTCAAAATAAGGGTATCGGAAAGAAATTAAGTCATCTTTGTGTTGGACATATTGGAGCCGTAAATCTTGGTGCATGTCCTGAAACTAAATATATCTCTAATTATCAAAAAAGCTTTGGACTCATTGTAAAGGAAGACCGTTCAGTGGTTGAACTCCATGGGATACCAAAAAATTTAGAAAATCTTAATAATAATAAAATGAGTGACAGTTTGATTATCAAACGACTTGAAACGGCCGACAAAATATTATTATCAAAAGTTATTTGTTATGATTCAAAGGTGCATAAAGACAACAGAGAAAAGTTATTGCCTTTGATTCTAAACAAAAAAGACACAAATACTGTGGTTGTATTTGATGAGAGCAATAATCATGTGTTAGGCTATGGTTGTATTCGACCTAATATTGTAAATCATGGAATGTTAGGACCTGTTTATGCAGATAATGATGCTATTGCTGAAGCACTGATCGTTCGTTTAATACAGTCATCAGATTTGGCACAAAAGAATGGATTATTTTTTAACACAATTGATTCCCCAGATTCTGGTTTAAAGATTGCACAAAAACTACAACTCATCGAAATAGGAAGATATCCACTGATGTTCACTAAGTTTGTGATACCAGTTAACTATCAACTGATATATTGTGCGCATTCATCAGATTTTTCTCTATAATTTTATACTTTGTTGTGGTTTATAATAAATTGTTGTATTATTTACTAATAATAAAGTTTGTAACAACTCTTAATGATTGTACTATTGTACTAATGATTGCAAATATAATACAAAACTAAAATATCTTTACATTTAATTGCACTTTTATTTTGCTAATAATTATAATACATTTAAAATTATATTTAATATTTTTGAAATATATTTCATTTATAACTTTTTCGTGTAAAAAAGTTAAAATTAATGCTTAGATATTAATACAAATTATAAATAAAATTAATTTAAAATAAATTAAGAAAATACTTACTACTTATTAAAGCCTATTTATGCCAATAGAAAAAATTCAAAAAACTAATCCATTTTCAGTAGAGTTTATTTCTTTAAATCTAAACTTATTATCCATTTTTATGTAGACTTAGTCCAGTTCCAAATTGAACAGCTTTTGATCGCAAAAGTGGCAAAAGACACTTCCTTATATATATGGTGATTTGGTCCAAAATCTAAGCTTCAAACTCAAGCTTGAAGCTCAGCAGCTCGAAACTTGCTTGAACTGAGCTGCGCTTCTGAGAAGGAAAGAACCTTTAGTGTCGTTCGGATCTGTAATCCTAATTAATTTCAATACGTTAATGGTTTACTGTTGTTTAAATTAAATATAAATTCGGGTGCCAACAGTGTTATAGACGTCAAATATTGATATTATGCCTAAATAATAATTTTATTTTTGATACCATTTATCGGATATTTTTGTAGGACTGTAAATAGTTTTAAAGCTTTGAACTGATAATTGCAGAACTTGAATGTGCGATAGATTTAAGAGAATATTATCTTAAGTCTAATTAAATAGTATATTGTTATGTAACCAGAATTGAGTGGGATTATAAAATAGTGCTTGCGTTGGGATTTTGTGGATTTGAAAAAATTTTCAACGGGATTGATGTTAAAAATTCTAATGTTTTCCATCACTAGTTTCTACACTTTGCTTATTATTTATTACTCTTTTCAATAAAAGTTAAAATAATGATTTAATATAAGATGACTTCGTTAGAAATATTTCTAATAAGTTTGTCAGTTTCTTTGACAAACTGGAACCTTAAACCCGAACCTGAACCTCGAGGTTCTAAACCTCAGAACCTCAGAACCCGAACCCGAACTTAAATGTTTCATTTTCAAAGAAAAATACTATAAAATATTCAAAAATTTTCTAAAATTACCAAAATATTCATTTATCTAAAATTTTGAATAATAAATGTAAAATTGCAAACTGAGAGTTGCTGTATATTAAAGCTTATTACATGCTTCTTCATAGATTTCAGATCACTATTGATGATATACTGGCATTGTATATGACATACCTTTTACAAATGCCGGTATTTTACTTTATTATTGTCTACCTTTACAGACAAACAAGAATACAAATGTGCAGCAGATAGGGCTACTTAATAGTCAAAATATCTAACACAAAGTTCAATTGCTAAGCAAAACAATTGTAGACTTTTAGATTAAATGTTTTCTCAATTGATTTTTTATTTTTTTTGATTTTTGTTTTTACTTAAATTTTATATGAATTGTTATTAAAAGTGCCCACAAATTGAGTATAGTGTTTCATGAAATTATCCCGGCCTATTACTGCTACTCAAAATTTCACCAACATAACCCAACACAACTAATTAACAAAGTTGGTTTAATTTGGTTTAAGTCTGATTGATTTCTATGCACGAGCTTGGGTTTTAAAAATTACAAATTAAGCGAAATCAGAGCCTTTAATTCCATTCTGCGATGTGTGACAACTAGATCTTGAAACTACAGGTATAACAAATTTTAAAATATTAAGCTATCCAGTGATTCCTTTTGAAGTGGTTCTCCCGTCGGTCATCACATCACTGTCAGCCGACGGATCTGATCCGCAAACAGTTATTGAATCAACTTTTAAGTTAGTCGAGTCTGAACGTTAAATCTGATGATAATCAAAGTATTACTATGTTATTGTCATATGTGTTATGATTTTTAATAACTGATAATTTCCTTTACATGTACTGTTGCCAAACGAACAGATTTGGTCTGTACTGTATAGATTTGAGAGAGTCTGTACAGCTCACAGATAAGAACTTTATCTGTACATATGTAAGTGTATATAAATAGCATTAAATTAGAGAAAAATATGTATTATAAAAATAGGTGTCAATTTTATTAGATAAGCAAATAATTAAACAAATATTTGAATTAGAGTTATTCAATTATTGAAAAACTACTTTTGTATGTACACATTGGCAACTTTTGTATAGATTTGGCCACTTATAGATTTGGCAACCTTATTTACATTGTTGAAGCGCGTATATTGTGTAATAAATAGAATAGAAGAAATAGATTTTTGTTTCATTTATTAAATTGCGATTTCAAAATATACAAATTTGTTTACAGCTTTGGCCTTTATTGACAGCAAAGAAAATTAAAATGCTTTTAAATCCTTTGGGTTTAAGTCGAGATGAATTACAAAAATATTTTCTTTTCATTTATTCGTGGATTCGATTCATTGTTATCCTCGTGCAAAGCCTGTACTTAGTTCCAATTTATTTATTGTTGAATTGGTTGCTATTGTTTCCGTGCATTGCCGTCGCTCTTAATGCACGAGACGCGTACTTCCGCGCGGAGAACTTGCTCTACAACTGGTTGCTATACATTGCAGGCTCGTGGAGTTTCGGCGCCAACATTGAGATTCACGAATACGGAGACGATATTTATAAACTGTTGGATCAACAAGGTGATTAAATTAAATTAACCTTGTACAATACAATGCCTGGAAATCTATATAATCAGAGCAAAATGCTCCTGACCTCGGTATCGATTCTAACCTGGCCACAGCCGTAACTAGAGGTGATCAGGGGCTATGGCGGGGGGGGGGGG
>JAQGCH010002656.1:0-12166 GCA_034699485.1 Nanhermannia elegantula
CTTTATATAACATTATCAATGCATAGATAGAGTTATTGTGCTTTCATTTAAGTTAAAATCTAAACTACATTATGAACATTATTATTATTACACAACTATTTAATTAATGATTATGTGCCGGGACATTAACATACGACATATTTTGCACAATCTTTCAATATTTATCCGCTTTTTCTAATTGAGTGACAACTTTCTGAACTTGTCTACAGATTAGTTCGAAAGTTGGTCTCAAATTCGGTTTAAAATGCCAACAATTCTGTAAAATACTATATAACATATGCGGACAATACTTGGTTTTTGGTAAACGGCAACGAAACGAAAAGTAACGAAAAAGCTCCCAATTCTCGACCTTTTCATAAGTTTGATCACATGGAGTCACACCGCGTGTCATCACTTCCCAAACCAATACACCATATGACCAAACATCAGATTTTATATCATATTTTCCTTCATTTATATTTTTGAGACATCCATTTGATCGGTAGTTTGCGATTATTAGGATTGCTGTAAAGTCCCGTTTCGTTTATTTCTCGCGAAAGACCAAAGTCTAATATATTGACTGTTAAGTTGGAGTCTATTAGGCAATTTCTGGCGGCAATGTCTCTGTGTATGCGATTTAGATCCCAAATATGTTTCATTTCTTTAATTATAAGTTTTTAAAGAATAAAATAATTTTTGAAACAAAAAGATTTATAATTCAAGTGAAATACCTTTTGCCACTTGAAGTGAAAATTTTGATAAGTCAGTCATTGTCAGCACATTTGCTTCGTCTCTCATATAAGACAATAGGTCTCCGTTTGCCATAAACGGCAATACTATTAAAGGTAAACCATTTTCATCTTTCATCAAATGAAATTCCAATCAGTTTTAATACATTTTTATGATTGAAGGTCTTCGTGAACAGTCCCTCATCAATGAACGATTGGATCTCTTCTTCATTTTTTGCTTAATTTAATAAAACACTCAAATTATAAACTTTAAAAAATATAAATTATTTAAAAAAACATTAAAAATAAGCTTAAAATGATTTATAAATAATATTTAATCGAAAAGTTTATTTTTAAATTAAACATTTAATAAATAAATTTATACTAACATTCATTGATTGTCTTAACTGCAACTTCTTTATTATGATTATTGATGTATAGAATGCCTTTATATACACTTCTGTATTGTCCGCTTCGCATATCTTTATCCAAATCTACATTAATATCACTTCTTTGAATCAGTAACTGTTCATTTTTGAGTAAAGCCATTGTGTCTGTAATGACTGTTCCATCTGCTTCACCAAGTGCTCCATCAGATAATTGGACACCACTTATAACAGCTTAAGTAATATATTGTAAATATTATTGTTATACTATTTGCTGATAATAATCGCGAAATAAAGTTATGTAAATATTTAATAATTATCTCAAATTTAAAATTTTTTTTCATTTTAATATTTACCATACATTTGAATTAAAAGTTGATTAATTGTATGTCTTAAATATGGGTGTATTCATGCAAAGACATTGTTCTATTAGATTTATGAGTAAACGGCGGAAAATAAGTATTTGCTTATTTGCTTCTTTTGCTTAAATGTGTGTTTTCATGTGTTGCTTATTATAATGCTTTAAGTATTTTAAGCTTAATCTTAAACATTTGATTGCAATTTCTAAGAAAAAAGGCTTATTTGGTCAAAGATTTATCTCTTTAAAATCCAAGCATTACTATTGACTTATATAGTATTAAGATTTGAAAACTTTTAATATATTTGTATTAAATTTTGATACATTTAAATTGATAAATTATAACTCTGGAAGGATAAGTGACATCCAAATTGACCACTCAATCGATCAAATTTGGAGCTTTAAGTATGCTTCAATCACATCATGTGTTTTAGAACGTACTTTCTCGGAATATAAGTTTATTCTATCTGAAGGTATGGTTGCCAGGTTGGGTCAGGTCAGATACGAGAGAAATTTCGGAAGGTAAAAAATATCAAAGGGGGAACCAAGGCATATTTTTCTAAATTTTCAAAATTCCTATAAAAATCAAAGGGGGAGCCAAGCTATGAAATTTCCAAAATTTATATGAATCCGGGAGACTCCCGGTCAATTTGGGAAAACTGGCAACCGTATTTGAAAGAAGATAAGGATTTACTTTAGAAAACCTTAAATCCGTATTTATATTGAAAGTAACACTAATGGCATTAATTAATGTTTTTCAATCTTATATATTATAAAATGATGAGAAAACCTTTAATAAAACTGCTTATTTCGCCATATTTTTGTGCTTTTTTAAGAACTTTTTTAGAGATTTTAGCATGCTTATAATCCGCCGCTTAGTTATTATATATATATATATTATTTTAAATTGAGTAAACCCTTTGAAAATCTATTCTAAAATAGTAAAAAACTTGCTGTTTTCGAATTTTAATTTTCTTTAATGCTCTTACAGTTGCATCAATACAATCGCTAATATATTCATTTTTTCGTTAATATTTTTCGTATCATATTTTCAAAAAGTAATCAATTTTTAAAACTTTAATTTTAATTATTTAAAAAATATATGAATTTAATTGAATAAATTCATTCACAACAGTATCAACTGATGAAATCCACACAGAATTAGGTCATTATTGGGACGTAATTCCTGACAGTTGTGGTCTTACTATTAATTACAGCTCAAAATGTTTTGATAATAAGATACCGATCAGAGAGTGGAAAAACATTGACAGAAATGAATTGGTCGATAAGAAGTGAAGTGTTGAAAGTAGTATAATGAATGGACAAAATGCAAGTAAATTTGACGCTCCCCTGGGCATACAGTACAAGTTTTAAGTCTCTGGCCATAGCAAGTGTTAAAGGCCAATCAAAATCCATGATTACACCTGCATTTACAAACAGTATACCATCTCAAATAGGAACCAGTTTTAAATAAACAATTTTAACAAAATTAACACGTATTTTATAAGCAGTGCAATACCTCTTATTAAAAGTGCAATGTTTCTAATTATTTATTAATTTTAATTCCATTTAAGAGTATTGAGTATTACACTGCACTCCAATTTTAGAAATCCTATGGCAGAGACTTCAAATTTTTACTGTTTTACTTACATTTGTTACTGTTTGTAAACTGTCAGCTGATTGTATATAAAGTGAACAATTGCTTTATGTGGTGGAGTCATACTCAACAATAAATGGATACTTACAGCATCCCATTGTATAAATGGGTGAGTGTTTTCATTAATAAGAAATTGAATTCAATGTAAGTTTTAAAAGTGTTTCAAATTTTATAAAAATTTAGATTTAATTAAATTGTAATGATTTCCAAATAACTTATTATTATATTGCAGTTCAGTTGAAACAGAAGTATTTGTTGGAAATTAAAGTTTAATGGAGTAAAATATAATGCATTGAAACACTTTAATCATCCTAAATATGAGGGTCAGATGTTCACGATTTGGCGCTTATAAAGCTTGAGAGAAATATTAAATTCAAAACAAAAGGAAATTGATATGTGATTAATAGTATTTGTTTACCAAAAAAAAGATAAAATTAATAAAAAATCTGAAACGTCAGCATTTTTTGGTTTGGGTTACACTTCAAACACTGCTCAAAAACCGAGTGATTATTAACAAAAAGCAAATTTTATTATTGGTCCACACACTTCATGCTTTCGTGGATTTTATTTAAGTTTTTAAAAGTTAGAATTTTAAAGCTTAAAATTTAATTATTACAAACTTTGGAGTTGTAAAAGATGTATAATATAAATAAACCTTCTCTTTGTAATTTAATGGGAGAGTTGAACTCACCACCGATTCTTTGCTCAACTCAACGATTCCCTGTTTATCTAACCCTTAGGTTAAATTACTTTCAAACAAAGCTTATAAAATTTGTAAAAAGTTTTCAAATTTAAATTAATTTTTAATAAACCACTAAGTTTAATGTTAAGTTTACACTTTTTAAAATTACTATTAGAAATAATTCCCATAAAAGAAAGGTTAAGTGTGCTCTGCGAGGCTTGTCAAGCGGCGGTAGCCGCACTATCGATCTCAATCGAATTGGGGAGGACCTGGCTAATTAAATATGTTTTGGATATACAATAAATTTTTGTTTAGCTTAGTTCTGGTCAGTTAATTATTTCACTTTTTCATTCAAATATTCGTTTACATTCAAATATTTTTTGGTTATTTTTTAAATGATTAAAATTGGTGTTCTTTCAATTGTAAAATAGGGTTAAGTTTGCTGTAACAGGTGTTAAAACGGAATCGTTAATTTGAACAAAGAATCAGTCAGTTCATACGTCGCCAATTTAATTGCATTTAGTGCTTGCCTTTTAGATTTTAGACAGTCGCTCAAAATACTAAATGTTCTATCGGCTACGTATGAACTCACCGATGCTTTGCTCAATTTAACGATTTCCTGTTTTAACACCTGTTACAGCAAACTTAACCCCATTTTACATTTGAAAGAACACCAATTTTAGTCATTTAAAAAATAACCAAAAAGTATTTGAATGTAAACGAATATTTTCATGAAAAACTGATACAAAAAAATACTTAAAAATAAAGATGCCTCAATATTTCTTAATGACAGACACATTATTCAATGAGTTAGAGATCTGTTTTCACAATAAGCTGCTTTGTCTAAAAATTCAAAGCTAGAAATTGGATTTAAAGCATTAGGTTTTCGTCTTTTCCATAGATTTTTAAGTCTCTCATAATTTTTTTCATATTTTCTCCATTTTTGACGCTTCAATTTCCATTTGAGAGAGAATTTATTAAGTTTTCGGTACGTTTCTGTTCATTTTTTAAACGTTTAAAAGTAAAAGTAGATCTGCATATGTTTAATAACTTGTCTCAATACTAAATACCTTTGGAATTGCTTTGGTATTTGAAATGTGAAATCTTATAAATGTGTAAACTTAACATTAAACTTAGTGGTCTATTAAAATTTAATTTAAATTTCAAAATGTTTTACAAATTTTATAAGTTTTGTTTAAAATTTTAAATCAGGGTTTTGTTTGAAAGTAATTTAATCTTTAGGGTTAGATAAACAGGGAATCGTTGAGGTGCTCGTGCTCGCCACCGAGCTTCAAATGCTCGAGCACTGTCCATCACCTTTTCATACCTCCTCTTTATCTGTGATTGTTTATTAATCAAAAAATGGTTTATAATTTATCTTAAAATAAATTTATTTGCAATCAATCAAAAGGATTTTTTTGTCATACATTTTGCATTGCTTTTAGAAATATTAATAAAATTTTTTCTGAACACCTCTTCTAGTGTTTCAAATTTTAGGTGTTGTTCAACTCTTTTCTCTAAATTAAAAATTGTATTTCTGTTTTTGATATGATTTCGATCGACGGGATCTTCCCTTTTTTGGTGATCTATTCCACTGAATCGTTGTAATTTTTTCGCATATAGCACTGCATTTTTTGTAGTTAATTTGTTTTGATTTACATCTTCTTTTTTATTAGTAAAACACATCAGATTAACAGACTCTTTAGTGCATAAAATTTTAAAAATTAATTTCAAGTGTTCTTTTATATTTTTAATACTAATGCAGCTCTTTCTTTATAAGAAAGTCATTATTTTAATTTAAAATTATAGCGATTTCATTCAAATTTCCGCAGCAAAAAGTATTAGAGCTCAGCCCTTTTTAAAATAAATTGTACCGATAGTAATATCTTACCTAAAATATGAGAAAGTATTTCAAATCGATAAAACAGCATTGCTATGAATTGTATGACCAAAATTGCACCAAAAAATATGGCAAATATGGTAAAAACTATTTCAATTGGTTCGAGTGGAACAGATTTGCTAATGTGTGCAATTATAGTAATGTTTTCTCTGAAGCCTAGATTCCAGTCCACATGAATTTTGTCTTTATTGAGCTGAAGACTAAATACAATTACAAGAAAAAGGGCATTAATCATGAAATATGCGAATAGGACTACATTTCGAAATTTTGTTAACTCAGAGCCAAATCTTGCGCGAAAATCATTGTTGTTTTCAAAAGGGTATAAATATTTGTCTATCAATTCATTCCAGAATTGAAGTTCTGACGGTTGCAAATACGCCACATCACAGCTTCTCAAGTGTTTGTCTTGCATCCAATAAGAATTTAAGAGGTCGTCGCCATTCAATTTAGTTTCTGTTTTATTTTCCTCTATTTTGATTTGAGATGTTTCTGAACAAAACATATCTTTATTCTCATTAATATTTTAGGCAATTGTAGCGAATGCATCGGTATTGTTAAGTCTCGCGCAGATTCACTTTAGAATTCAAATGTGTAAATAGTAAGTTAGAGTTAAGTATTAATAATCTGCGCCAAAGCATAATCAAAATAAAGGAGAATCAGCGCGAGACCAAACAATACCGGACGGATTTCATACAATTGCCATATTTTGTGCATTTCAGTGAATATTTGCAAAAAACATACACATTTTAGCATTGATTATCAATATGTGTTGTCCCACATATCTATAGACTTAAGTTTGGAAAATAAATCATTGGCTTTACATATATTAATGTATGATTTAAAGTAAAAACAAATTAAAAAAAATAAAAATAAAGAAATTGAAAACTTAATGATTTGAGTTCAGAATTTGTATCCATCAAAATGTCACTTTAATGCTATTAAACAAAAATAGTGGAGAATTTATGCCTTACTTATGGAATAAGTTTTTAGTGAGATATTGAACGCGCGCACAGTATTGTTTAAATGCTGTCAACGTTCACAACTAGTTTTTGTAATTTATTTCGATTTTTACAATTGTTAGGCCCTGAAGAAGATCAAAGTAATGATCGAAAAGCTTTGGCTCATATTATTTTAATCAATAAATTTTGTTTCTTTACTTTTCACTGAATAAAGAGTTTAAATTGAATTATAATAAATGATTTTAATCTGTTTTTAAAATTATTAATAACAATCATACTTTAAGCTCATTTTTTGAAAAAAACCAATGATTTTAAGTTTAAAACTAAGTAAAGCTTAAGTCGATTGATAAGTGGGATAACTCTTTTTAAAATTGAATACTGAAAACTTGTGCTTTTTGCATATATTCGCTCATTTCTCAAGTATTTTCCTCTTTTTTACCTTTATTTTCGGTCTGAATTTCTCTCGTACCCCACGTCACTGCATTCATATTAATTATCGAATAGATTCTGAGTAATAAATTCATTCCCGTAGAGTTCAGCAAATAAACTAACATTGAAGGTAAACAAAAAAATTCTTGTGGGTGTAGAAGAGATGTCAATAAAATACTTGCAATTACTGATACTACAAATATATCCCATGGAGTTTGGACGCCATCTTCAGTAATTTGAATGACTTGTCCAACAAACGTAGTCATCATTAATAAACAATATGCATTACTTAGCATTTGGGCCACAAATAATTGAATTTCAATTTTGAACACAAAACAAATCAATATAAAGATAGTAATAATAATTAAATTGATGTAAAATGAATCTAAATTTGAAATACGAAAAGCTAAAGACATAGCTCTGACCAGCATTAGAAATAAGGTTCCCGGAGACAAAATTTGAGTAATCATTAGCATTGCCTGATATATGATATATGGCAGCGAAATATTATCATTGATTCTAACAGTTTGTTTATAATCTAAGAGAAGATCCATTATGTTAGCCATTGTTGATAAATCCCAACGACGTCTTTGAGCATAGAATTCATCGAATCCTTCAGGACATTGAGTGTATGAGTCAGATGCAGAGGTGTATTCTACTCGATATCCTCTCTTTAATAATAAAGTGCAAAGAAATCTATCCTCTCCCAGATCGTACTGTATATGATGAAGAGCTTCTGTTGGATGTGTTGCATATTTACGCAACACATTGTCATCCATTAATGCTTTAGCTCTACAGTATATTGAGTAACATCTTAAAAATTAACAATTCTAATCAGAAGCTTTTAGGGTAATGTGAGGTACGGGCGAAGAACTGCTCATTTTGAAAAGTGTGCATAAGTTAAAATTCATTTTAAATCGCTCTGGCGTGAGTAGGTTGGAGTTATATATTCAATGAAGTGGCGCAGTCACACTTTTGGTTTGGTACAGTTAATTCCGTTTATAGAGAAAACTTATTGTGAAACCGGCTTATAAGGTATTGAACACCTTTTCTGGCGAAAGTGAATTTAAGGCATATTCAATGGTTAAACGGTTGTGCTTTGTTTGAAAAAATGAGGTAAAATGCTTTTTGTCCACTATAACCGTGATTAACTGTATGACCAATAATATAAAATTTAGGAAATAAAATATTATTTTATACGCTCTGAAGTCGTTTAGACATATTAGAGCCAAAAAACCATAGATTAAACACAAAAATCTAGGCTGTGTTAAAGTAAATTATGAAAAATATTCATAGTATAGCCACCTATTAATGTTTCAAAATATTTTTATAATCTTAACAAAAGCAGTTAATTAATTATTTGTTTAAAAATGAGTAAAAAACATCTTGCCCGAAATCCATTTTTTGGAATTATGTTAAAATAATTGAAAAATTCAAAAAAAATAAGGTCAACGAATGTAACCTGAAGTCTATAAGCAGGGCAACTGATATGGTTCTCCAAAAATATCCATAAAATCACGAAATTAATTTATGTTCTGATTGTGTTATCGATTTAGCTTTTGGTGATTAAACCAAACATTTATAATCCTAAATAAACTAAATGTTTTTTACATTTCTCATATTTTTAGTTATTTACTGTAATTTACAGCAATATATAGTTATTTACAGTAATTTACAGTAATTTGCAGTAATTTGCAGAGTAAATTACTCGCTTTAGTAATTTACGGTAAATTAACAAAGCAATGCATTTTTGAAAGAGATGTCTGGAATGGGTATTATTTTTGAAGACTAAGGGGTTAAATGTCTGTTCAAACGTTCAGCACATTCAAGAGAAAAGTATCTAAAACCCTGACTGAATAGTTTACCTGAACAATGAAAAGTTTCCCGGAGTACATAATACACATCCTAACACATGTTCTGTTGTCTTTTGTAACCAATGAGTGATTGCATATTCAAATATTTGATACCTATTCAAGAGAATTATTGTTGAATTTGAAGTGAATTTGATTTAATGGCAACAAATACCATATCATAAATCCAGAGCCAACCGCGTGAATGCGACCACAGGCAGCTCCCAAATTGCAATCCTTTTTCATCAAATCAACCAACACTTGCACTGCATGTGGGCTGAAAATCATATCTCCATCTAATGTTAATATATATGTGTTCTCTGCCATCAGTACCTTTTTGTTCACATCTATTGGTCTTTCCATTAGCCGGTGTCCGAGTAAGTAATACATATACATCACCTTAAAAATAATTATTTTGATAAAATATGAACAGAATTCTTAAATAAAAAAGTACCCCATTATAGTGAATGAATGGGGACCCGTCACATATATTCACTATAATGTGTATATTTAACATTATTTGTATCTAATGTTCGACAAAATGGACCAAAAATTTCATTCGCTATATCATTGACCATATGATTGACTATATTGAGAGGTAGTTATATCCACTATAACCAGTATTATTGTAATCGTTACCTTTTAAAGAAATAACAATAAAGAAAACTGGTTTAATACCTGACTCCAACGTTTTTTATGTCTTATTTTTGATTTATCTTTCAAATGAACAATCAGTTTGTTCTGACCCGGCATTTGCCATTCAAGTCGACCGCCATATGGTGTCGGATACTTTTTTGGTGGCTTTAATCTCATATCGCACTGGTGTACATGAGACGCAGCGGTGTCTATTACTTCTAAAAACTGTTTGACGAATCGGTTGACAACCATTTCCCCGTCATTTACATCGCTTAATACAAACGCATCATCAAAGACAATGTGAGCTATAGATTAAATAATTATTATAAACTCACAAAAGAATGAGTTTTGTTTATTATTGTGCTTACCCTCCAATTCATAAAAGTCCTGATCAGCAATTCGGAGATATTTGTGAGCATTACTTCTGGCGCTCTGGTCCTCATCCACTCTCATAATGGACTTAAGCACTTGAGTCATCTCGTGAGCCGACTCGT
Source organism: Nanhermannia elegantula (assembly GCA_034699485.1). Lineage (NCBI taxonomy): Eukaryota > Metazoa > Arthropoda > Arachnida > Sarcoptiformes > Nanhermanniidae > Nanhermannia > Nanhermannia elegantula. Next base: position 10,059 of record JAQGCH010002656.1, read on the forward strand.
GCCACATCGTCACACACGCATATATACGTATTGTTTGGTCTGAACTAAAATGCTTCCTATTTTTGTTACCATCAAAATGTTGAGAAACAGTCTCGTAATCATTTTCTAACGTAAGGTCTTCGTTATTGATATCTTCTTCCTCGTCATCTCTTCTCCTATTGAAAGCTAATGACTGGTCGATAATAACTCCGCAATACATTGGGTTAACAAAAAGTTTTTCAGTTGTGGCGAATTTTTCACATTTTGGAAAAAATATATGAATAGATATCCAAATATATGATAAAAGATATGACAACCATATAATCGTATGCATGTTAACAGTGTGTTCCTCTATATTCAGTTGTTCTTCAGGACAGTACCAAAAGAAATGCTTTGTTATAAAGTAATCAAAAGTTTTGCATTTATTATTGCAGTGAAGACCACAGAAACCAATTAAAGCTGAAATAATAACCGGAACTGTTAGACTTATCGGAAGAGCAAAACTAAATGCTTGAATACGTATTTTTGAGGCAAAGTTTGCCGATACATAACATATATAAGTGGCCACTATTTGAATCACTACAAGCCATAGAGGTATTTCTGAACTCGAGCTTATTTCAAATTTTTCGCCCCTAATGCCAAATATTGTGGTCAATTCTGGTCTCACTGTTTGCAAAAGTATTTTATGTGATGCAAATGATTCCTTGAGTTTGGTGAACAAACTTTTGTTACTTTCATCATTTAAATATAATAATAGAGTAATACAAATAAATATAATTAATATTTTCCAAATGGATACCAATATATAAGCGAAATATCGCGTTCTCTGTAAATTATTTTTTATTTTTGCTATTTTTCTGATTAATTCAAAAGACGAGTTTTTGTTGACAAAGTTCTCCCACCAGCCGAGGGATACCAAAAAACAGGTTATCGGTATATATAGTGCAACATTATTTTCTTCTGATTTGGCGACAATCGGCCAAAACACAAAAGCAGCCAATTGTATGGTTACAGAAGTGATATCAAGAATTGCTTTGAATAATATATTACTTTCGCCGGTATTTCTCGACAGCATTGCCAGAAAGCCAGGCATAAAACACAAACAATTAGTAAGAATTGCGCCTTTCATTATATGAAGTGATGGCAATATAACAAAAACAAGAGATACGACTCCAATAGTGTGTAAGGTTTCCACTACGAAAACCTAAAATATAGGTTTTATTTAAATAAAACAATCATTTAATTAAAGTTTAAAATAATACAAACTATAGGTCCGCAGCTTTTCTCAATTTAAATATAATTAATTTTTTATAATTAAGCTTAACATTAGATTTGTTATAGCATTTTTTATAATTAATTTGGACACTTTCCCTGGTGAATAATGAAACGAATATGGGCTCTTTTTAAAACTCATAATTAGAGGATTATTTTAAAATCTTAACACTGTTCCTTAACCCCCATGCCGGGTGGGGGCGGTCGCCTGAATTTTTTTTCTTAAAAAGTATTCAATTTTTTGATCGCCTTATATGTAGTATTGTTCCCTTATGTATAATTTTAATTGAAAATATATTTTCCTTATTAAATTATTAGTTTTTAGCCAAAAAATTCAAACGACTACCACCACTCCTCATGGGGTTATATGGCTTCCAATAAATGAATAAAATATGAAAAACTACCATTTCGTTTAAAATTTGTCTTATTTTATTGAATTTTCGGTAAATATCGGGAAACAACCACCGATTAAACCGAATTAAACATATTAATTTGAATTATTTTTTCGATTTTTTAAATCAAATATTTTCTTCTAACGATAATCTAGATATTTAAAGAGAAAATTCAGAAAAAGTCTTGGCGAGAAATTATTACGTTCGAGGTTTCTAAAACCTTTTTTTAATTATCATTATTTCTAAATGAATTTAATATTGATTTTAGAAACCTCGAACGTAATAATTTCTCGCCAGGACTTTTTCTGAATTTTCTCTTTAAATCTCTAGATTATCGTTAGAAGAAAATATTTTATTTAAAAAATCGAAAAAATAATTCAAATTAATGTGTTTAATTCGGTTTAATCGGTGGTTGTTTCCCGATATTTACCGAAAATTCAATAAAATAAGACAAATTTTAAACGA
>JAQGCH010002657.1:0-12163 GCA_034699485.1 Nanhermannia elegantula
TATATTCGCAACAATCCGTATTTGTTGACCCAATTTATGAGTCTTCAAATCAGCCAAAGAGATGCCTTCCCTAATAACCCACTGACTCTTATTTCCTGCTTAGTTTCTTTCGCAGAATCGTTCAGTAGCTTACTATCCATCTATTGCTAAGAATTCAATTACTGATAATTCAACTCCGCTCTACTCAGACTCTACTTTGTTCAATAAAAATCAAAATATGCAAACTATTTAAATTGGCAATTGTTCGCCTTTTTTTTGATCAGACATAGTAATTAGGTTTAGTATTTTCTTACATTTGTGTATTCACTTAAATTAATTAAAAAGCCAATCACTGGCCTTGAGAATGATCTATGAAATGAGTTTGAATTTAGAAAAAATTAATTAGAGTTGAAAAGAGATATCGCAAGTTTAAACCCTTAATTCTATTAAAAACAAAAAATATTCCTCAGCTTTCAAAACACAAGTCTTAGATTTTAATTGTATGACTTATAATAAATGCTTGCATTCTTATTCACGATAAAATTTACTTAAATCATAAATAATTCAAAACTTGACCTTAATATAAATAGTAAGATCTCAGATCTCGATTCATTTTATTGCTTTCAAAACTCTAGAAAAAGTTAATATTAGGAAAAGTTATTTGAAAAGTATGCGAACAAGTTTTCTCGCTGACAAACCCTGGGCTTCATTTTGGGATTTCTGAAGAGAAGTCAATGAAACTAAAGCTAATTTAGCTTTAAGTTTGAATCAACGGACAAAACTAGTTTAATGTTATTTAATAGGAACGAAAATAGGTCACTACATAGCCAGTATCGTTAGTTCATTATTCACATTATAAATTACTATTTATAAATAAATTAGAAAGAAATGATCCTTTTTAAAAACAAAATTAAAGCTATTCTTTTATATATGTTTAGGATCTATTCCAGTTTCATCTTCTGCTAAATTACTGGACACAACCCTCTCTATTATACTCTAATTATTTTATTTAATGAAACCAAGTAAAACTAAATTTGCTTTTATTGTCATTAATTTTCAAACCATGTCTTCATCAATTTAAATGAGTTAAGATCTGAGATAAAAGCAAAAAGTAATCTTATCATCACTTTATCTTTGCTTTAAATCTTCAATTTTATTTAATTCAATACTTTCTCTTTAATGTCAGAACCATTTCTTGTTTTATTTAATAGGAAAGTGAAATTATTTGTGTTTCGAGATTTGTTTATTTTATAAAATTAATTGTCTTTTCTCATGAAATAAAGTATGTGTCTAACGATTCATGGCCTCAATCCTGAGATTGATTATTAAATTAAAAAATTACTAGAATTAGTCAAAAGGACACAATACATATCAAACTATACCTGTATTTCTTGTCAATTATTAAATGAAAACTGAATTTCATTTGTTTCATCAATTTTAATCATTTTCTTAATATATTAAAAATTTGTTTTAATTTTTACAGTTAGGTACAAATTTTTTAACCCTTTTTATAACAAATTTCGATTTTAGTATCAATTTTGACAATAGTTGCTATCAGTTCTATAAAAAGTTCCTATCAGTTCGTTTGGATTGTAACAAACTATGGTTTTAGACAAAATAAATTTTAAAAAATGATCAAAATTGATGTTATATTTATATTGAACTTAAGTTAAATTGTAATTTGAGAAAGATTGATAACAAATTCAAAAATCGCTATTAATAAGGGAATTATTTAAATTGACAAATTGAACCAAATGAACATATTTTTAGATCACACTTTCAGAGTAGGATATTAGCAAAATTTGATTTTAGCAATAGTTATCTGATGTAACGACGAGTTGCTAAAATTGGATCAAACCATAATTCAACGTACATTTTCTTCACTAGTTTTTAATAAACTTAAAATTGAAACTCTAAGTAATAATTTTTGATCTTGTTTTGCAGTCATAACTTTCATAGGAATACTTTTAGACCTTATAATTGCTTAAAGAATATTATTATGCGTATGAATACCTCAATAGATGAAGAGATATATTTCTATATTAAACATTATTTATTTCTTCAAAACAAGATATAACTTCTCTAGATATAAATATATCCGTTATAAACAGGTATACTACAGGTGTTTTTTAGTTATATTAAATATTTACCAGATATTTAAGATACAAATATTGTATTGCTATACAGTAAACGCTTGAGCTATAAATATAACGACTCATTAAACTAATAAATTTTTAATTATTTATCTGATATGTTAATTAACTTATAAATAAAACATATATCTAAGTAAGACTGTAACTAAATTAACTAAAACGGAAAAGGTTTCAATTTTATTAGTTCACTGTTTAGTTTGAAAAGATAGCAATTATTGATTCCCTTTTATAACTTTTACTCTTAAATTAGTTGAAAAGTTTTCGGTCAACTTATTTGATAACAGACTCTTTGAAAGCAAAATTCACAAAATGTATATAATTTATAAGTAAATTCTCTAAACTTGTAGTTAAACTGCAGATACTATTGTATTCTCACAACAATCAACTTTTTTTTAAACACAAATATTAAAGCAATAGTAAAAATAATGGTTTAACGAAATAAGCATTTGGGACAGAAAAATGAATGCATGTCAGCAGTAATTCGTTTCCATTTATTTAAGATATAACTTGAGTGCAAAGAGTTCCTCAAACAAAATATGACTTTTTTCTAAAAATTTTAGCTTTTTATTATATTTTATAAATTATTCATCAGTTAAGCAAAACTCATAAAAACAGTTCAGAGTTAACTGTAATAACAATTTAAACGAAGCAATGGATACAATATTTATTACTGGTTTTGATGAATATTTCGAATAAGGTGTAAAAAATTGAGAATAAATTAATAATAAAACAAATTTATTAAAATATATTTATAATTAAAAAATTGATATATCTTTTTAGAAATCAGATAAAAATACAATATTAACTAAACTTTTCAAAGTTTATCAAATATTTGCAACAAATTAAGTGTTTGAGCTTTGATTAGATTTTATTAGTGTTGATTCATTCCTGAATAAGAACGAAATTCAAATAATTTAGTCCTCGTTCTCGTTCTTGGAACTGATACAACACTACTCTTAACTTTCTTAAATTATATTCGATAATATTTTATTTAGTTTTTATATAACTACAGTATAACAAATAATTTAAATCGATATATATTACAAATCAGTAATTAGCATTGCTCGGTCCTAGTGTTCGTGCTCTCAGGAACTTAACTGCTCGGGACTCACTTTTTAGATATGCTCGAACACCGAGCACCATGCAAGCAAATATCATGGGTTTAAAGCAGAGATGGCCAAGGGGATAAAAGGTGAGTAAATCCCCCTAAGGTCCGAAATTTTATTTTAGTCCCTCCTTTGATTTGTAGGCCCCGTCCGTAAATTTTTGGATTTGTACCATGGAAGGGGGGACCAAGGTAAAATCTTTTTGATAAATAGTACCCCCCTGGAGCTTCGTACCTTGGTCATCTCTTAAAGGCCCTTAAAGTTTAAAGGCTCTTTGAACGCATAATTTATTTATTTTACTTAAGGTGTATCTTATTTCTGTATTCATTTGCTAATTATTAATTATGTCCATAGGCTCGAAAACGCCGCCTGAGCATGAGCCTATCGATCCTAGGCTCATAAAGCTTAGAGCCTGAGCCTAGACTAAAAACACAGAGCCTGAACCTGATCCTCTAAATTTTCAAAACTAAAATTTATGCGTGGGGAGGACTGGCGCAATGCGCTATGGCTTCGACTCTATCGAAGGGTCTGAGTTCGAACTCCAGGCGGTCCAGTTTTCTCTGCTAAGTGTTGGCCACATATTCAGTGTTTTTTCAACACCCCTATGGCCCGACGCGTCTGCTCACGCCGACACGGGGTTATCCCTGTAAAAATCTCACTGGTTTAACATGGGCTTCAGTGAGATCTCCTCTCATTTGGGGGTTGGCTGAAGAAAACGAAAACGTCAGAAAACAAAAATATGCACCAAAACTTCTAAAAATTGTTCTTTATTATTTAAAAAACAACACCAAATAAGAAACTCACACTGTGAAGCAAAATATTAAGTTATGGCGAATTTAAGTAAAAATTTGTCTACAAGCTCTTTAGGCTCGTTAGGCTGAGCCTGAGCATAGGCTCGAAAATTCCAAGCATGAGCCTGAGCCTAAACTTAAAACCTAGAGTTTGAGCCTAGAATTAAAACCTAAAGTTTGAGCTGAGCCTGGACCCTAGGCTAGCCTAGCCTCAGACTGAGCCTGTGGACAACATTACTAATTATGATACAAGATACTCAAGGAATACCATTCAAACAATTACTTTAGATATGAAATTATCGTTTTTAATATCTAAAACATATTTATATTGCATTCATTATATGAAAATATATGTAAATTTGCTAAGGCTAAGTTATCGGTGCTCGTGCTCGGCAAAATCAGAGTGCTCGGTGCTTGCTACCGAGCACCAAATGTTCGAGCACTACTCATCACTATTTATAATTATATATTAAACTTTTGTTAATTAAAAAAAATATTACTCTAAGTAATCCTATATAAGAAATAAAATCATTACATTTATCAATCATTTGTTATGTACTTTGTATTTAAATTATTTTGACAGATATCTAAAAATACTATTAATGTCTATCATCAAAAAACTTTAATTTCGTTCTCTTGGAACTGATTCAACACTAGATTTTATGAAATGATTGACCAGTTTTAGTGGTTTCAGGCATTGAATCATTATTCAAATGAATTGATATTCTATCAAAATAATGAATTTTCAATTATATCATCAAATATTAAAAATAATGAACTATTGTTTATTACTTGAGGGCTACACTCATTTGAAGTAAACATAAATAATTGTCAATCATTATGGAGTTAATGCATGTGTGAAATACTGCTAAGCACACAATGAAAGTGAGACCTGCATTATAATCATATTTAAATTATGCACTCAAACGAGTGCTTCACATAATTAACTACAACAAAAAGTGATTAAAGAAAGTCAGTTCCAATTAATATATATTCATTATATTTGTGTTGTTTTGTTAACTAAACGAATGTTTAATAATTCATTAAAATTAGGCTAAAATAATGACAAATATTTTTTCTCAAGTCTTTGTAATTTCGTTTACGGTCTCATCAAATCTTTTAATTGTTTTAATATTTAATGAATTTGACCTTTTTTTGACATATTATAAAATATTTGATTAATTGTTTTGCATTCAAAAATAGGATGCGTTAATCAAAAGTTTTCGTATACAGGTATAAAAATGTTAGCTTTAATTGCAATGACTAATAGAGACAGACAATAGGTTATGAATTATCTAATAATTTAAAACAAATCTGTCACAAAATAAGTGTCTTTATGAGTCCTTTTTCTGGATTAGTCTTATTTTTTTATAAACATTAGACTTAAGACTCATTCAAACTGAGTATAAATATATAATTGAGTTAATTGTTTACAACTGTTAATAATTTATAAAAATTTAAATTTAGTTTTAATTAAATAATTGATTCAAATAATAGTGAAGTTTTGACTGCAGTTCAGTATATGATTCATGTGATGGACAATAATGGGGTCGAAAGTAATGTCAATATTAATGACAATAATAATAAATAATTAAAAAATGAATGATTTGTGTGTTTGTGTGCAGAAGGGGTTCAAAAAGTGATTTAAATGATAATAAAGAAGTTGTACTCAACTCAACACTATTGACAACACTATTCAGGTATTTATTGGTATCACAAATAATTGAATTATTGATTACTTTTTGAAAGCATTGCTAAAAAGCGCTGTCAATGATCTCAATGATCAGTAGTTCTATAAAATAACTGTTAAATTGAGTTATATTTCAACACAAAAAAATTCACTTTAAAACTAATTTTTTAGTACCGGAGTTTTCCATAAGTAACCGCCGATTATAACCCCATGGGGTTATATTTGGCAAATGGGGCTTTATTAGGCGAAAAATGATTAGAACCTGATTAAAAGGCTGACCTTATAAACCAGGACTGTTTTGTTGTTACATCTGTTAAAAAGCTGAGAATTGGGCCCTAAAAGATTCATTTTTTCTTATCTTTAATAACAAATAGAGATATTAAAAGTACAATTTTAAAATTTAGGCTCTGTATTGTAATGTAATATAATGTATTTTGTATAATGCAATGTATTTTTCTAAACAGGTATTTTCTGAGGCTCAATTATAATTTATTGGTTAATTAAATGAATTTATTATGAAATACAGTCAATTGTGACAATTTATAACTCTTTGGAGAAGAAATGAACTGAATAGTTAATAGTTTTTCAACGTTTTCTGACGACAGTCTATTTTTTATGACGCAATTCTTAGAAATGACAACAAATTAGCATATTAAGTGTTGTATACCAATCAAAATAATACTAAGATTTAGTGATTATTAATGCTATTGAAAGGGTTCATTTTTTATAATGAACATGCCGTTCAAATTGTTAATTTCAGGTTAATTTTACCATATTTTACAAATTATTTTTTCTCAATAGATATCGCTTTTTGTATAATACAAAGATCTGAAAATATGGCTTTGTATTATACATGTATAATACAGTATAATACAATCTTGTATTATACAAAAATAGTACACATAACATCTCTAATACCAACAAATAATTTTAAACATTCTGCTGCAACTGCAGAGCATTTCCTTTTATTTAAAGCACATTATATTGTTTAACACAATGTATGAAACGGAGCCCACAGAAAATGACCGGTGCGAAGATACTCTGCAAGTAATTGATGACTCTGATGCTCAATTTAATGCCATAACTATGATGACAGCGATTAAAATAATTTTAAAAACATTTTAATGTGCGATCAAATTTTGAAATAAAAAACGTTAATTTAAAAGCAAATTAACATGTTTCCGATTATAACCCCTGGGGTTACTTTTTGATCACAAATTATAGTGACAAAAAGGCTTTTATAATCCCTCGGTTTAATTATGGAAAACTCCGGTATATTTTCCACTGCTTTTAGTATTCTCATTAAATTATTGCTTGAATTGTAAATAATTGCAAACAAATGATTAATAACTAAATTATGAACTTTTATTGACTTCAGGTTTCCTAATATTTTACAACTGATTAAAGTTTTAATTTAACAATAATTGATTTATAACGAAAACAAAAATATAATTATATGATAAATGATCAGAAAATATGGTTTTATTCAATGTTTTGATAATTGAATCTAATCTTATATGAATTGAAAACTTCAAAAATGTATTTGTTTTTGAATTGATTGAAAACAAAATAACTTCACAATCGAGTAATTCATTGAAAGTTTATTTGAAAAGTGTTTTTGAATAAAACCATAACTTAAAGAAATATTCACTTCTTTTAATGAGTTTATGTCTAGTATATGAAGAAACGAGTGGTTCCACATTTGCTTCTCTCATCCAAGACGACGAAGTCTCTGAAGTTGTATAACTCAAAGACGGCGTGTCATCCCTTTCTATCTCTGCTTCCTGAGTTGTTTCTGTGAAACCTGTTATTAAAGGAACAATTTTTTTAGTATTTCATATTTTAAAATCATTGCTTTAAAACAGTGATTACTAAGGCATAGATTTTGCAAAAATGCATATCTTTCCAATTAGGAATATCTCTATAAGACTTAATTTCTATACGAATCATCTCTTAAGGAGCATTTTGGCGAAGTTTTATTTTGCATATAAATGCATATTTTCAGGGTTAGTGCATATTTTGCAATTTTTATTGCATATTATGTGACATATAAAGCCAATAATTCAATGCTTTAGTGATTACTTATATTAAAGTATGTATGATATAAGTTATTAAACTACAGCATATATCATATCATACTTTAATTTGATTCATTTGATTAAGTTATTTAAAGAATATCCAAAATATAATTCTAGTTTTTGTTTTACAGCAACTGTTTTCTAAAGAATTTAAAGTTTCCTTATTAAACAATTTTGAGAGAATTATTGGGAATACACTAATACGTAGTGTCGAATGCGTTTATGTGTATCAAAATTATAAATGCAGTTATTTAATAATGTAAGTAAATATGGCATATATGGTAAATATTACTTCACACGCAATCAATTATATTGAAAAAGATAGTGAAAACTTTGTGAGTTTCTCAACTATAACCGATTCTGACCACCGGTCACTTTACTCTTTCAATTAAAATGCTTTTCTGGACTAAATATTAGTTCTTTAGAAAGTATAATAAGATTTTTCATTAAATTAATTTTTTTGATTCGAGTTCTTCAATTAGAAGTCTGAATAGTAATTCGTATTTATAAGAAAAGCTTAGCTTATCGTATATTTTATATAATGCTTTTTCCATCAACTATTAGTTAACCGTATATCAAGTTATGGCTTAATGAATGCCATATTAATGTTTTACTGAATATACCTATTTTTACCTACCATTTGTTGGACGCGGAAAAAGTTGGTATTAATATAATGTGGTTTTTGTGTTATTTAAAAATTTCAATCAATAAGTGGTATCAATTTTTTTTTGCTATACATTCAGTAAAACATTAATAATATAGATTCAAATAATGAGTGAGTGAACTATACCTGGAGGTCGAATCACTTTAATTGGTTCTTCAGATTCTAAAGGATCGCTTAAACCGACTTCATTTCTGGCCATAATTCTGACAGAATATTCATGTCCTTCTTGTAAGTCTTTGATTTGCAATCTTTGTATATCAGCGCTAACATGTCCGACCTTTGAATGAAACAATATTTAATAAATAAATTAATAGAGAATTACTAATAAGCATATAGAATAGGATGAAAAGATGCGGACCTCCATCCACATGGTTCTGCGCACATCCCTCGCAGCGATGACATAACTAAGAATAGGTGCCCCGCCGTCGTTCTCAGGTTTGCCCCATTCGACCACTATAGCACTCGGACCAACAACTCTGATCTCTAGGGGAGCAGTCGGAACACCCGGTCGTGCTTTGTTTTCATTTAATTAATAAAAATTAGTTCAATTCATTCATTTAATAAATGATTACAATTAACATTTTATTCAAATGAATACCTGCTGTGAGGGAGAGTTTGATCGCAGTATCTGTTTCGAGGGGTGGGCTGAGTCCTAATGGATTTTCAGCAATCACTCGGAAAAAGTATTCGTATTTTGATGAGAGGTTATGAATGGTATAACTCGTTAAATGAGGTTCTACTGAGTCGACTCGTATCCAATTGTTTTCGGTCGAAAGTCGTCTTTCGAGTATATATGAAGTTAATTCTACACCGCCTGTAGATAAGGGTTTATTCCATGTGAGAGTTATTGATGTATTGGTCATTTCAGAGACAGACAGTGGTCTGCATGGCATCGATGGTGGACCGTATCTGCCTCTTGGGGTTATTGACTCTTCGAATACCAGTGGAAGACTTGATCCCACTTTGTTTTTGCACGTAACGCGAAAATAATATGCCGTCTCTTTCTTCATATCTGTTACTGCAATAGATTGTGTTTTTCCATCAACTGATCCAACCTAACAATGATCGAAATTTTCATGTTTAGCTATTTTTGAATAATCCACTCAAATATTTGTTTACAGTTTATAATAATTGACAATATTTGTTGCTTTGTTAATACATTTTGTCTTACTTTTTTCCATAATTTTTTATCCATTTCTTTTCTCTCGACAGTATATTCTAAAATCTCAGAGTTTCCGTCACTTTTAGGTGGATTCCAACTCAACGTAAATGAAGTTTCTGTGTTATCAGTGGTCATCAACGGCCCCATTGGTGGCGAAGGTTTATCTGTAATCAAATTGGATTAGATAGAGATCACTTGATTTAAAACAAACATTTATTACTAACCAAATGGACTTTTGCAAAGTATTGCTTCTGAAAGTGTTGCGTCACTGGTTCCGAATTCATTAATGGCACTGATTCTAAACATGTATTCAGTGCCAGAAACCAGTTCATCAACTTTATAAGTGAGAAGTTTTGCATCTATTGTTTTGATTTGTTTCCATAAATTGTCTTTAATATCGCATTTTTCGATCAAATATTTCAATATCTTAGACCCGCCGTCATCTTTAGGCGGTTTCCACGAAAGCTCAATGCAATCCTCATCAACATTAATGCATCTGACGGGTGAATCCGGAGCTCGTGGTCTGTCCAATATCTTCAAAATGAAATTATATTCGTTATCTCCGACTTCGTTCGACACTTTTAATGTATAAGTTCCCGAATCTTGAATCTTAATATTTTTAATATTTAGTATAGTTTTGCGTTCACTTGTTTTGATCAAAGTTTGTTTCGTTGATTCAATAATCTCTTTATCTTTAGTCCAAATAACTTTAGGATTTGGATATCCTTTTATTTCTGCTTCAATTAAATACTCAGAATCAGGTTTAAGTCTCAGATTAGATAATTTTGAGTCGAATTTAGCGCTTGGCTTCTCTTCTATTTTGACGATTGATTCTGTTTCGGCGAATCCTAAATGATTGGATGCTTTGCATACATAAACTCCAGCAGTTTGTGGTTCGGCTTCGTCGATAACAAGAGATGCGATTTGATTCTCAAATGTAGTTGTTATTGATTTTGTGATCACTAGTTCTTTACTATCTTTAAACCATGTTATTTCAGGTATCGGTTGTCCAGTAGTTTTGCACTCGAGCCTAATATTAGCTTTTGGCTCCACTTTTACTAATTGTTCCAAAGCTTGTATAAAGACCGGCGGTTCACCTATTTTTGATTCACGAATTATTATACTCTGAGAGTTAGGTGAGGGCTCACTCTTTCCGGCTTCGTTTACAGCTCTTATTCTAAACACATATTCCATTCCTTGTTTCAAATTCGCAACTGAAAACAATTAATAATTGAGTAAGAATTTAAGTTTTGTATTCAAAAATCAAAATTAAGATAAATATTGAATACTTTTTTGGTTTGTCTCTATTACTCCTGTATTGTATTCCTTCCAAACCAATGACTTTTTATCGTGATATTCAATGATATAATTTGTGATTTGTGACCCGCCGTCACTTTTGGGTGGATTCCAGCTGAGTATTAATGAATTATTAGTGATTTCAGATGCCTGTGGAGTACATGGAGGGCCGGGTTTGTCTATTATACAAATCTCAATATCAGCACTACATTCGCCGATATTGTTCTTTAATTTCAATTTATAAGTTCCTGCATCTGATTCATCAAACTTCTTGATTATGAGCGAAGTTTTAGCCATTAATGCTTCGATTGCTATCTTTTTAGATGTTTTTAAAGTTTTTCCATTGAAAATCCATTCAACCTTTGGAGGCAAATGTCCTTCAAATGGAATCTCGAGCACATAGTTTTCTCCTCTTTTTGCGGTGAAACGTCTTCTATCAATAGTAATTCGAGGAGAACTTTCGATCGTCACTTTAGCCATACTTCGCTTGTCTTTACAAATAACAGAATACATGCCTTGATCTTCAAGAGTGCATTCTTTTAATATCAATTTTCTGTGAATTCCTTCTTCTATAAGAGTTATCCTATCGTTAGCTATTATTTTGTGCTCATCTTTAAACCACTCCACTTTATGTGTCGTTTTTGAGACTTCAACTGAAAGAGTGGCAGTTTCTCCTTCTTTTACTATAATGTCTCTTAATTTAAGCTTGAATTCGGCCGAATCTTCATTCACATGAAACATTGTTTGTGTCTGATCGCCGTTCGCTACACAGGTATACTCAGCGCTATCGCTTTGTTTCGCTTTTTTGATGATTAGCTTTTTAGTCATATTTTGAGAAATGCATAGAATATGATCCGATTCTTTGATTTCTTTACCATTTTTAAACCATTTGACGGGAACGTCAGAACGTGACAGTTCAACTGTGAGCGTCGCATCACTTTCTTCATCAACAATTAGATCTTTAGGTAATCTCAAAGTGAATTCAGTGGTCAACGGTTCCACCGTAAGCTTAGCTGAAGATTTTTGGTGACGTAATACACACGAATAAATGGCACCGTCTTCTGGAGTGACTCCTTTGATAATGAGTTTTTGCGTTTTTCCATCGATTTGAAGTTCAACTCTGTCGTCAAACTCAATTTCTTTGTCATTTTTATACCATTTGACAATTGCGTCGCCTTTTGTTAAGTCTATATCGAGACATACGTTTTGATTAACGACACAACTGGTGTCCTGTAATCCACGAG